>PVJL010006925.1:0-22805 GCA_004026885.1 Lyroderma lyra
TTTTTTTTTTTTTTTTTTTTTTTTTTTTTTTTTTTTTTTTTTTTTTTTTTTTTTTTTTTTTTTTTTTTTTTTTTTTTTTTTTTTTTTTTTTTTTTTTTTTTTTTTTTTTTTTTTTTTTTTTTTTTTTTTTTTTTTTTTTTTTTTTTTTTTTTTTTTTTTTTTTTTTTTTTTTTTTTTAGTCCATCACTAAATGGATCATTTCTAGGATTTCTAATTGTTCTTTTTAAAAATAGGTTCTGGTTTTGTTTCTGCCAATTCTTTATTTCATAATTCCTTATCCCTCTTTTGTGGGTGTTATTCATTTCTTATATTCCTTTAAGGTTCCTGAACATTTTCTTAAAGCTCTTTTCAGGATGTTCCATTGTTTTTATTTTGTCCGGAGTGGATTCATTTCAGGTTGCTGCCTGTGATGGCCCTCAGCACGTGGTTCACCCGTGCGCATGGGCCTTCGGGGCGCTGGCTCCTCCTGGGAGGGGATGCTCTCTCTGGGTCCCGCTGTCTCAGCTACGGCTCGTTCACTCCCGCCCGGCTGAAGGCCTCCACCCGGCCCAGGGGGTCCTTGTCCTGGGGCAAAGTCGTGTTGTCTTGGGTGAGGGTGTCCCAGTCAGAAGCTGTGCCGGTGTTTCCTCTTCTCCCTGAGAGCCCTTTGGTCCCCACAATTCAGTATGCCCAGCTCCTTGCAGGATCGACCTGCTCGGGGTCCCTGAGTCCGCAGGACGGGTCCTCCAGTCCCTTCTCCCCACCGCCCACTTCCCTGCAGACAAGGCCCTCAGGAATGCTCATGCTGTGCCAAGCACCCTCACGTTCTCCATTTCCTCTTTTTGTTTTTCATCTGTCATGCTCCCGTGTGTGTGTGTGTGTGGCACGCGTACCCCCGAGCACAAGCTAGAACACCATCTGAACAGGAACCCGGGGCGGTTTCTCACTTCCCACAGAATGACCGCAGACCTCAATGGCACGTTGCACGGCACCTCCAGACGCAAGCACCTGCACTGTGGGACTGTGGATGCCGGAGATGCTAGCAGGTAAAGAGGGAGTTGGCCTGGGCAACGACCCGGGACATTTCACTCTGGGCTTCCCATGAGCCACTCCTATCTCAACACCAACTTCTCTGGGCTTCTCTTAGTTTACTGGTGGTAAAGCATTTAACAGTACACCTTCCCTTTATTCAGTGTTTTCATTTGTTTAAATAAAATTTAATGGGAGTTTTCATGAAAAAAGATTAATTTTGCAGCAGCAAAATGATATATATCCTATATGTCAGCATATAGTATATATTATACATTATAACATATAATTTACACATATTTATATAAATAATATAAGCATTATGTACTATTTATATATTATCATATATTATAAAATGTGTGTATATACATATATCATATAAAATACCCATTTTCTAGCAGAAAAGGGCATGAGACATAGAGAATAATAGTTGATATACTCGTATTATTTTTCCTTTTAGGTCCTTGAAGTTCCTAATCCTTTTCCTGAGAGTTTTTCCCCAGAGCCTGTGAAAATCGGGGCAGGAGTCAGGTTTATTACACTTAGCTCATCTTGGAACTTGGTTTTCGAATTGTCTCCTACATTCTTTTTGCTTTTATTGTATTAATGACAGCCGGCGGATAGAGTTACCTTAAAACGGCTTAGTTGATCAAGACCTCTATTTTACGCAAATACACTTTCTTCTTCTAGCCCCATTGTTTGGGACTACACCTGTATTATCAAGAGGAAAGGTGAAAGGCTGGATGGAACACGTCCAAGGCCTCCATGCGGTGGAATCTCCACCCTCGTAAAGATCACTCCTGTAGTGATGGCTACTGGGAGTGGGCTAGCAGCCATGAGGCTGGGTGCTGGCGCCCAGTCTCCTCACTTATCATACACCCATTGTCTGCAGAGCACTGTGCTATGCTCAGCGCGGAGTGGGAGAAAGAATCAAAAGTCAGCAAGGTAGGTCCTGGACACCAAGGGGCCTGAAAGGTAAGTGACCAATGTTTATTTACAAGGCAAGTGTTCACACACACACACACACACACACACACACAATTTTCTTTGCCTTTGGTGTAAATACCTTATTTATCTATTTAAGATTTGGCTTTTTTTGTTTGTTTGTTTGTTTGTTTTTTTGGTAGAATTAGCTAAGGTTATAAAACGCTAGAGAAACTTAACCACAGATGTCTTTCTGAGTTGAAAGGATTAACTTTTTCTTGTTTAAAACAAGATTAAATTCCCATTTTAAGGGCTTTTTATATCTCTACTTTATCTGTGAAACTTGTTTCTTGAAAATCATATTGGATAACCTAAAACTTAACTAAATATCAAAACCATGGGAATATAATGAAGAAAGAAGGGTTTAAAGATACATTTCTCCATTTATCCAATAAAGTTGCACATACCCTGCTTACTTCTAGAGACTTAATCCTCTGGAATTTCTCTCTCTCTTTTAAAAACTAAATTAAGAATACTGATATTTCTAGCCACGGGTTAAGCAAGAGAAGAGTTATTTAACTTTCTAGATTAACTAGATTAACTGTCATATGCATAGGCTACTGTGGAAGGTAGTCTACCCTAAAAATTCTGCTATTTGTACTTTTATTGTATTCCTTTAATTTTTGTTTAAAGACCATCCTTTGAATTTATATGTCTAGTAAGAGGGTTTATAAAATGATTTGTACAATTATAAAATTAAAATATTTCAAAAGTTGACTGATTTATTGGTGGTTAGAAAATTAAATGATCTACAGGTAATTAAATATAGTTTATATCAGGCCATGTAATATGAAAAGTCTCTATTTATGGCTGGATTTTTTCAGACAGACTTTGTATTTGTGTTGTTTGTTTCTCTGAGACCAATTAAACTCTTAATCTTTTTGCTGGCATTTTTCTGTTGTCCAGAGCCTGTAAAGATTGGGGCAGGAATAGTTTTATTACATTTGGTCGCTCTTAAAAACTGGTTTTCAAAATATTTCAAAAAATTGTTTTAAAGTTCAAAGCTTAACCAAAAATTTAAAAATATCATTTTCTGTATTTATTCCTATTACATGATACTTTCAAGATTTTATACAGACTTAAGTTTTAGAGATATTTAGGCATATTTGTAGATCAATGCTGATTTAAATGGAGCTCTTACTTTTTTAAATAGTATAACTAAAAAGAAAATACTTTAAAAAATAAAAGTTAAATGTAACATGGAAAATACATTTTTAAAAACAGATTTATAAATGAAAAAAAAATAATCCTTTTCAACCCCACCCAGTGAAGCTTTGTAATATTTCATTTCACAAAATCTCCATTTTTTTCTGTCTGTTAGGTGGGGTTGATAAGAAATCCTACATAATTTTATTTTTATACAGCATTTCTTGAGCACTTCAATAGGAAATCTTAAATGTATTAGAACTCAGCAGTACACTGAGAGTAGAAGGTAGATAGCTGGTCTCCTTATTACTCTTACAATGTGGTATCAAAACTAACATATGGCTCAGCATATTATCTTGGGGTCTTGAACAATGACAATTAGTAGCAGCATTTGTCAGCCTGAAAATTTTCATGGCCTAAATATGTACCAGTTCTAAGAGTCTTTATGATTTAAGAATCAGAGGTATTCTGTGGATTTCAGGTTGCTTTGAAACCACTGTCAATAAACCATAGTTGGCTGGAAATGTGAATTGTAATTTGGATATGAATACTCCACTCATACATAATACAAATGGGGGCTTTTAATGAGAGTGAGAAAACAATAATAATTAACGTTGATTTAGAGCCTTCGCCGGGCCATGCATTGTACTTCACGGATGCCATACATGTCTTACTACAAAACAGCACTGCAGGGAGTCCATATTTATTTTCGAGCAATACTCAATTTTCTCTTTAGCAATACTACATGCACTTACTTTGGACACCAGCAATTTAATTGCCAGCTTTGCAGACGAATTCTCTACTCTAAGAGCCAAGTCATTGGTGGTAATAGCATCATCAGGAATAAAGCGCTTACTGTTAAGATGCAGTGGACACTGTGGCTGATGACCCGCATGCCGTGCGTGGAACATAGCGAGGCAGCCCCAAGCTGTATTGATACCGTGATGCTCACCACAAAAACAACAAAACAACACAAAACAACTTAAGTCTATGAAGCAGCACAGGAACTTAAAGGCATAAAGGAACAGGATGCCCGAACAGGAAGATGCCATTTATACACATATGCTTTTCTGCAAGTCACCGCACTTTAATTTTGAGAAAGAAGACTAGAGGTCTATTGAAGAATCCATCCCCCATGGCACTGGTTCAACACCTCAGGCTTCTGTGCTGAAAAGCCTCCTTATGTAGCTGCTCTTGTACCAGTGCAGCAGCAAAGAGCGCTGAAGACAAAGCCCAGCAGGATGACAGAATTCCAATTGGGGGAGAGAAAAATTATCTCCACACTGGGAAGGACCAAGTAATGACACACAAATAAAGAGGCTTTGTCGAACATAGCTCACTATTTTCATTACTTGGCTTTGGTATTTCAAAGATGAAGGCTCTTTGCTCCAACGCATTAGGGATAATGTGAGAAGCCAACTTTACCTGAATGAGCCCTGCACGGGTGAATAGTCTCTGGGAATGTGTTATGCAGCCAATATTTTAGGGGGTTGGGTGGGCTGGGGAGCAGACGATTAAAAACACCCAATGAAACAAACATCCCTAAAATTCACAAAACTTGTTACTGAAATTAATTTTAGGTCTGCACATCCACTGGGACACTCGGATGCTTCCGCACTGCTACGGAGCCCACAGGATCCCCCTCCCCCTCTATTATTTATGGGTGTAGCTTTGTTGTCCGTCATCTATCGCGCAGCGTGGTTTTAGAGATCCGATTTGAGAAGCTGTGTGTTCTGAGCAGACCCTGCATGAGCGACCCGGGACAGCAGTAGGGGACTCAGGGAGCACAGGGAGGCCTGCACAGACACGAGGAGGATTTCAAAACATGACCGTTGGCACACACACCCCCAGAGCGCGGTCCTGTCCTCTTCAGAAGAAAGCAGCTTGGAAAGGTCTGCTGTGGTTTGGCCCCGCAGAAAGGGAGCCGCCCTGGAAAGGACACACAAACAATCCGGGGACACCGCGGGGTGCGGGCGGGAGGCCGGAGCGCGCCGGCCTTCTGCGGCGGTCTGCACCGGCGCGGGCTCCGGACCTCCGCACGCGCAGAAACGGGCTTGGGCGCCGGGTCTCTGTCCCCCTAGGCTGGCCCGCTCGGCCCCGCCCCGCCCGTCGGAACCCCGCGCCTTTGGAGCCCAGCCTCGCCGGACCCCGCCCCGCCCCTCCGAGCCCAGCCAGGTCCGGAGCCGGGCGCGCTGCCCGTGGGAATCCAACGCCACCGGCCCGGGGCCCCGCGGCTGCGCGGGCGGGAGGTGAGGCGGGCCGGCCCGGCGCGCGCAGCAGCACCTAGTGGAGGCCGCCCGAGGTGCGGCGGCGCGGGCGCGGGCGCGGGGGCGGGCACGCGGCGCGGGGGCGCGCACGGCGGGCGGGGCGGCGCGGCGCGTGCGAGCGCGCGGGGCGCACACCGGCCGGCGGGGCTGACGCGGGCGGGCGGGCTGAGGAGGCTGAGGCGCCCGTGGAGCCGGAGGCGGCCAGTCGGCTGAGGAGCCCGCGGAATCAGGGAAGGGGAGCGCGGGGCGGCCGAAGAGCCCGAGGGGCGGCGGCGCCGAAGCGACCGAGCGCGCGGGGAGCCTGGCCCGCGGACCTGTGGGCGCGCGGTCCCACCCGGCCCGGCCCCACCCGCGTCCGCGCCCCCGGCCCCGACCCCCGCGGCGCCCGGGCGCAGGAGCGCGGCCGCGAGGATGTCGGCGGGCGGCCGCGACGAGGAGCGGCGGAAGCTGGCCGACATCATCCACCACTGGAACGCCAACCGGCTGGACCTGTTCGAAATCAGCCAGCCCACCGAGGTGCGCGCGCGGGGCGGGCGGGCGGCCTTCCTCCCGCCCCTCCCCCTCCGCCGAGTACCCCCGCGGGGACCCCGTCCTGCGCCGGCCCCGCCCCCGCGGGCCCCCTGCCCCGCGCCCCCGGATCGCGGCGGCCGCGCGGGCTGGCGCGATCACCTGCGCCGCGGGCCGGGGGTCGCGCGCCGCGGGCCGGGCAGACGTCTGGAGTCGGGGGCGGGGTCGCGGGCCGCGCCGGTGTCCTCGGCCGGGTGGGGGGCGCGGGCCGGTCGCGGGGTCTCGGGCCCGGTGGGGGTTCGGGCTCGCGGTGGTCGTGGGCCGGGGGTGAGGTCACTGGTGGAGCGGTGGTCCCGGGCCTGCGGTGGGGATCAGGCCGGGCGTGGGGTCGCGGGCGGGGTCTGCGCCGAGGCGGTCCGCGGGGCCGGCGGTGGGAGGCGGGCGTGGTCGGAAGCAATTTTATCCCGTTTTACCCGGACCTGCAGCCCAGGGTCCGCGGCGCCCCTGACGGTGGGCAGTACGGACCTTTGTCACTTGAGGGAGCATGTGACTGGCGGTGTTTTGCTTCAGTTGGTTTGGAAACTTGGGGGTTGCCAACCGCGAGAGTAAAGCAAATATCAGGAAAGTTGCTCTAATTGTGCGGATTTGCTGATAACGCGGCCCGGAATTGAACTCCAGTGGAAAAAAAAAAAAAGGTTTTCTCCTATTCGCTGCCTGCAGCTCAGGTTTAAAGAAGAGCGCCCCTCCCCCAGCAGGCTGGTCCCAGTGTCCGCGGTGGCCTAGGAGGGGCGGGAGTAGGGCCCGGGGCGGGGGCCCGGGGCAGGACAGGGCAGGGGGAGGGGGCCCGGGTCTCTTTCAGGTCCAGGACCGGCGCGGTCCCGTCTGGTGGGGTGGCCAGCAGCCCTGGGCGTGCTCCTGAGAAAAGGAGGAAATCCCATTTGCTCTTGGTGTGGGACAATGGTGGTTGTTTATAGCAAAGCTACTGAAAAAGTCCCGAACGGTTTTTCAAAAAATAGGTGTGACTGCCAGTCCGTTGGGATAGGGGAGGCTGTGTGGGAGAAGAGACCCTGGAAATGGTCTCATAACCGTGAGCGTTCAGAGTTGTGCTTCATGCTCAAGTTGTAGCTGTTGCACACACGGTAACAGCACGAAGTCCACCTCGCACAGGGCTGACGCCCTCTTAGGAACTGGTTTCATGGCATCGGTTTTTGATTTGTTCTAACAGGTAGCTCAAAGTTGTTATTATTTGTTAAAATACCAGCTCTTAGGCACCAATCATGTTTAGAAAATTGGAACATTCTTATGAAATTGAATCTATTTTCTTATTAAACCCAAGTTTATATTTTTGAATAAAGTTGACTTTTATCTTTCTGTGGTGGGATAGGATGCCATTTCTTCTGCCTTCGTGGGTGGAGACATTCATCTTAATCTTCAGTTGAATGCTAAGTCTTGACTTTTTGACATAGGCTTTTCAATGTTATGATGGTGTTAAAGCCATACCCATTCCCTGGAAACTACTTGGAATTTTGGATTTTGGTCTTTTCTGAGGTTGGCTGCGGTGCGATACCCTCTGGTGATGCCGGGCAGCTGCAGGCCGCTGTGCAGCCAGCCCCGCGTGGCAGGGGTCAGCGACCCATACTCTGCAGTGTGTTGTGTTGCCAGCGGTTTGTTTTGTTTTAGTATTTTTTTTTTTAAAGTTTTGGAACTGTATTCTGAGCCTGTTTAAGGTAGGCTAGGCTAAGCTGTGGTGTTTTGTAGGTTAGGTGTATTAAATGGATTTTCGATGTGCAGTATTTTCAATTTAGGACGAGTTTATCAGGCGGTGTAACCCCATTGTAAGTCCAAGAGCATCTGTGTAAATTATTTAAGTTCAGGTTGCCAATTTGACACTGATAGGTTAAGTTACTCTTGAGTCACAGCTCCTCTTTTCTAATGATTTTATGAGTTAGGTGCTAATAAGCAAGTTAATGTATATAGTTAAGTGTTTATTCCTAGGCTTGTTAGCATGTCTTTTGGAAGGTGACATGCAGTAATTTACCTTTCAGGATTAAGTTCATTTTTATCTCTGATTTAGAGAATTGGGATGTAAAATATCTTGGTACACAGTTGTTTTGTGTTTCTGTTTGAATGACTATAATTACTTTGTGAAAAATTCCCCGTCAGGTTGAGAAAAGGAGTATTTTTTTCAGTTTAGTAATAGATAATTCAGTGTACTCTTTGGGATTTTAAATCGAGTTGGTATTTTAAGAAATTCTAAATCAGAAATAGATAATAGTTAAGTGATTTTATTAAGTTCTGTTTTTGAGCACTCAAGTGAAAGTTTTTCTCTCTTTTCTTTGATGTGGGTAAAGGACAACTGGCCAGTCATTTGGAGAGCATTTTTTTTTGTAGTTCTTCTACAGGTGAAAAGTTGCTGTGCAGGTGTGTTGAAGCAAAGTGAAAGTTAAAGGACTTTTTTGAAAATGATTATGTATTTCATTTAGTAGCTTTTCCTCCCCACTTACACCTGAACATTTCTATTTTTAGAACAGTTCTCCAGGATTGTATTAGCTTTTTATAATGAAATAAATTGTTGTTTTTTTAAATGTCCATATGTTATTTTTCTTAGTTTTTTTCATTATCTAGTAGTATCTAGGTCACACTTTCTGTTTTGTTTTTTAGAGAACCTTTGCATACTCTTAAGTTTATTCTGGTCTTGCAAGTTAAGCTTCAGATTTGACATGTATTTTTCATTATCATGTAGGTAAACTTATTTTATGTTAATTCTCTAAACTGGTATTTCAAGGCCAGTGGTTTGAATTTGCTTTATTTAAACTTGTCTGAAAAGTTTTTTTTGTTTTTTTTTTTGTTTGTTTGTTTTTTTGCTTTTTGGTATGTGGGTAGCTCCCTGGCTGGGAATGGAACCCAGGCCATAGCGCTGACAGCACCGAAGCCTCAAGCTGCTACACCATCAGGGAACTCCCATGAAAAGTTTTACCACTTAATGATGAATTTTTATTCTATTTGGCCATCACAAATTGTATTTCTTAGTTTTCTACAATAATATAAGCATTGTATTGGCCTTTATTATGTTCAGTAAATGTTGAGATTTACTGCAGAATTTGACTTGTAGGAATAAGGTTTAAGCCTTTAATTTATATATTTGGATCATCTTTTTTATGTATGTATATGGAAGTATAGTTGTGGTTTGTTTTGTTTGCTTTTGAGGAGCATACAGTGATCAGTATCTGTTATCAGATTTTATAGCTCCATTAATCATCTTTGGTGGCTTTGGGCAGCCTTGATTACCACTGGTAATTCTGTAGTTTCTGTTTAGGAAGATGATAAACTTGGCTTTTGGGATTACGTTCACTTTTTAAGAAAATCAGAATATGGTTTAAAATCAACCTGGTTAAGTTTGCTTTTTTCTTCATATTCACATTTGTGGGTAAAAGGAGGGCTTCCAAGAAAAAGCAGGTAATATTTTATCATTACATATTTTTTAATCCCTTCCTCACTTGAATTCTAGATTCTTGGAATTTTCAGGAGAGACAATGATCTAAACTTGACATTGATACGTTATCACCAGGAGATTGATGTTGAGCTGAATTAATATTTTGACTATTATGGAAAACTAACTCAATAAAAGCTCCTGAAAGTTATTTAGTCCTGTCTTTTTCAAAATTTTTGATGTTAAGGCTTTATTTCTTTTAGGGATTTCTTAATGACCGTATTTTTCCGTGTATAAGATGATATGTTTGTCTGAAATTGTAAGACCAAAAATTGGGGGTTGTCTTATACCTGGGAGTAACTGGTTGAGAGGGTTTCTTAATGTTGAGTTTAAAAAGTAGGGGTCGTCTTATGCATGGGGGCATCTTATACACGGAAAAATACGGCAGTTATCACGGCAGAATGCTTCTTGCCAATCTTTTTTTTTTTTTTTTTTTTTTGCCAATTTTTACTTCCCAGTTTCTCCTCAGAAGAGGGCTTGTGTGGTTACCCAAAGGTCTTCCTGTTGTTCTGTTGTTGAACTTACGCCAGTTTTGTCACTACAGTTTGTGGCTTGTCTGTCTCCGTCCCTGATTATACATGAAGGCAAAGGCTTAGAATTTTATTTTTTTAAACATTATTATGTTTGTCACATGGCAGGTGTCAGTAAATATTTTTGTGAGAAGAATATTGAATATGGCTTTCTTTGTGTATACTTTTATTCCTGACAAAATATGAGATACATGCTTTTTAAAAACTTAGTGAAATTGTCTGTTAAGGGTATATAAGATTTATGTTTTCAAGTCTTGTTCTTTTGTATAAAAGTTACAATAAATGCAAAAACTATGCTAGGTAGTTGACCACTTTGCTTCATGAGATATTTCTTAAACTCATTTCTTTGGTTTATTATTTCTTGAGTTCATTGCCTTATTCGCAGCGATGGGGAAAAATAACCTAGAATTTGTGTGGATACCCACATGTACTTTAATAAAGGTGAATGTGTTATATTTTAATACTTTGATTAATCTTGAGAAATAATGGGTGATTCATACTACTCAGAGGTGTGCGTAAAATAGAACTTGTGGTTTGTCAGCAAAGGTGGAGTAGGAAGTCTCCAGGTGAAGGAGTAATAATTGCATAACTTATAGCTAAGTCTATATTCCAGACTAATGCCTAGGTTGTAACTATGCTTTATCATACCACTTAACTGTGTTTGAAACTTAAAAAACAAAACAGTTGTATTAAACATTGGTACTTTGGAAGGTCTCGTTCTGGTGACTAATGTATAATGAGGGAGTTGGCAGTGGTATTTTTAGTATTTATAGGCATATCAGTTCCTTTTTTTAAATAACTTGAACTATAACCTTTATTTCCTGGAGTAACTGGTTAAGGTTTATATTTGAATGAGTGTATGCCTATGAGTCTGAGGTAAAGCCCTTGTCTAACATTATTTAGTTATCTTAAATTGAAACTATATCTAGACCAGCTTCAATTTGGTATCCTCCTGTCAATGAAAAATCATTTTACTTTATCCAATTTATAGACTTACTGGAATGTGAATGTAACTCTAGGCTTCTTAGAACTATCAAATTTTGATTGTGATTAATGGTGGAATAGCAATAGTAGTTCTTTCATATACTTGAGAAAATATGAATCATGGAAGATAAGGCTGTGATACCACATTGGGAAGCTTAAGAAAAAAAGTTTTAAGGTTTTGTCATTGAAGATTTAAATGAGCAGTTTAAATATAATGTAAAGCATTATAACTGGGTGTTGGTTGTTATTCTGGTGGCATAGGTTAATTTGTTTATAAATATTAATAGTTTTGCCAGACTTGAACTTGGCATAATGTCAGAAAATGCTAAGAATACAGCATTTATTTTGATATAAACTTATTTTCCTTTACTATAAATAAAATAGATACGTGAATAATGTGCATGGAACATTATTCACTGAAAATTATCTCCCTCTCAGGTTAGGTGAAGCGTTGATCTTTGCTCAGAAGTTTGCTGTTTCCATTAGGGGTCCTGACTGATAATATTTAGGATGCACTCACTCATCCTGAAGATGGCTAGGACGGGGACAGAAACTTGTCTGACCTGCATTTACACTTGTAAGTCAGATACTGAGCAGTGTGTGCCAAATCTGGCAGACTCATTAACCAGCCCTGGGCGTGTCCCAGTCTGTGGGCTCATACTGACAGCTCTGGCAGGGCCTGCAAATCTACTGGGAGACTCCTGGTCAGTGTCCCCACCCACATGGATGAGGCCAGAGTAGGTGTGGGCATGTTGTCCAGGCTAGGCCATCTTAATGCATGAGCTGTGCAGGAGAAGAAGCTTTTTCTAGATGTTTCTGTTACATGTGAGGGCTAAATAAAACAGGCCTGAGGGCTGGGGAGGGGGCTGTTTGCTTATCTCAAGTCCTCTGGTCCAGGTTTTGTTTCACAACAATAACACTATAAAACTTCACTCATCCTGATTGACCCAAACCATTCTAATTTAATTTAGAAAGTGAGTTTTGTACAAGGTGAAAGGAACCCTGTTTAGAAGTAGATTGTATGTAAAGCATTTTCCCAGTATGTATTGGTTCCTAAATATGAGGATAATTTGAGGTTTTTTAGTTGCATGTTGCAAATGTGTGTCATGAATATAATTATTTAGAGGAACTGAGATTGAATAGTTTACTGTGGCTGGAAAATAGCCAGTTTCTGTGCTTTTTACTCAAAATAAATTTATGTTAAGTGTATGTTAATGTTTAGGAAAATTAAATTGTGTTTTAAAGAAAATAAGACGTGAACTTTTGCTGCACTTGTTTGCATTGTCATTTTTATAGGCTTGATGTCACTACATTATAGTTAGGGTGACCTTACTTTCGTGAGCAGTAATTAATACCAGGAAAACAGGCACAAACTGGGGCTGTCTCCATGAATTCTAGGTGTGAACTAGGTGTGCGTCTGGTTTTCTTTTTCAGTTTTGAAAATTGTGAATGTCCTTAACTAAGTTCACTAGCGCTGCTAGTGTGTAACGGGTGTAGGCACACTGGACAAGACCATGTGTGCAGTTGTGGACGTTTTCCTTGTGTTTTTAACCCTGCCTTCCATTTTGGTAGGCCAGAAGCAAACTGAAAGGGACGAGTCACTGTGGAGTCGAGCTTTGCCACCATCCGCAGTGACAACAATGTGACAGCATGTTGCCAAGTGAAAAGGTCTGGTCTTGTTTCCAAGAACTCCACCAGAAGGTTTCATTGTTTTTCATAGTAAAAGAGTTTTACCTCCAAAATTAGGACCCATGAAAAAATGCCAACCTCTAATTGTTGTTCGGGTATTTCGTTCGTTAGGAGCAGTCCAGTTGTCTTGTTTTATTTAGAATTGTAACTTGTAGTTCTCTCTGGCCAGACTCCATACCTGTTCTGTTAAGGGGAAAATTGGACTTTTGCTCTTTGCAATTTTAAACCAGTTGTTTCTTCCAAGAATTTATGTTCTCTTGGTCTTTGTTTGCTAATAATGGTGCTTTCCATAGTGACCTACTCATCATTCTGTTTCCTGTTTCTTTACAGGAGAACCAATAAAACTTCTGTGTTGTAACTTCTTTTTATGCCACTGTTACCAGCATTTGGCACTGAGATTTGATATTGCCAGTTTCCCCCACTCTTGCTCCAAATCTAGTTCCATGTGTTTAGTGGAGAAAATGAAATGGGAGCAGTAGTATGATCACTGTTGGGTGCGATCAAATATTTAAGAATCATTGTATTCATATTAATAAAATGTGTAACTTCTATATACATGCTTAGTATCAGATCTATACATTGGGAAGATGTCTTTCAGATATGTTATTTTTAGGTGTATATTGATACAATTGTGGGCTGATAAAATTTACCTCCACTTAATATTGTTTGTTCCATTAGATGTATCTGGATATAACTGATTCTCTGTAGTCACATGGTGTCTCCTCTCTGTCATCATGATGGACCCAAGTTTCATCAGCTGGAATGATCTTCTTTAAGAAATCCTCTCCTTCTTTTTCAGTAACACCAGACTGTTTGAACCAAACTGAACACTCTTCCATGTCGATGTGCACTGGGTGAACAACGTTAAGCATCTGTGTGTGCAAGGTCAAGAGTGATGGAGGGGAGGTACCATGTGACTGCACAGAACCGGTTACATCCAGATCCGTCTAATGTAACAGAAACAATTCCAGTGGGGGCCAAATTTATCAGCCCGTCCTGTTATTACTATTTAAATCAGTTTCTGAGTGCTCCGCATTTCTAGAAAGATGCTTGTAAAATATACCATGATTTTACTTGAACTCTTTAAAGAGTTTTTAGGTTATGTTACATTTTTCATAAAAATTATTTTTTGTTTTGGCAAAAAGTTGGGCTGATTATTGAGTGATTATTTTTAAGAGACATTGGTAATAAAAGAAAGAATCAGTTATGTGGATGTTTCTAGTTTGAGTCCCAGCACTTTGTTTTCATTTCTGGTACCAATTCTCCTTTGGGAGATTCTTCTGCTTTTCTGTTCTGTTACATTAAAATTTGTTTGTGTCTTGTACTTTGAATGGATCTTTTACCCATGCATGGTTTTGTGCCGGAATACATTGGCCATTTGGAAAATATTGATTCATTGAGTTATGTGGATTTTCTAATGTTGACAGATTTCTTTAAATGATGTTAAAATGTTACATTTGTTAGTGTCCCCACTGATCTGAAAAATCTTAAGTATTTGGAAGCTTTCAAGCTCACGGTGGTAGATAGAAGTTTTCAAGAATTTAATTTCCTATCAAAGCTCAAATTTTATTATTGGTAGCACTGGAGCACTTGAAGGGACAGGCTGGGCTGTGTTTATTCATTTTTGAGGGCATGCCTGCCACATAGACAAGCCTGAATAACAAGTTACTCAGTTCTTTCAGGTAAACGTGGTGGTCCATGAAAAAAGTGGCTCATTTGGTTTGCAGCTTTGACGCTTGCACAAGTGCTCTTCTTTCTTGAGAGATCATAGAACTTAGTATATAGCTCAAGGAGGAGTTGCTTACGTGTACTTCCCATTTTGGCACATAGGATATTGAACAAACATGTACTCAAGAGGAAGTTCAATAAAATTAATCATTGTTTTCTTTCATCAAAGACATTCTTAAGGGAAACTGGCCTCTTTTTAAAAGTGTGAATGCATAGCATTGAAAAATACATTAAGTGTCAGTACACTTTGATGCTAATGCCTTGATCTGTGCTAATTAATGTGTTGTTGGTTTCATCCATCATTACCTTTAGACCATCAGTACAAATGCCGGCACAAGAGAGGCTAATAATGTGTAAGTCAAGCTTGTCCAACCTATGGCCCCTGCAGGATGGCTTTGAATGCGGCCCAATACAAATTTGTGAACTTTCTTAAAACATCATGAATATTATGCACAGGCCTTTTATTTAGGTCATCAGCCATTGTTAGTGTTAGTCTATTTTATATATGGCCCAAGACGATTCTTCCAATATGGCCCAGGGAAGCCAAAAGTTTGGACACCCCTTGTGCATTAGTGTGAAAGTTTGGACCTCACGGTTGACCAGAAAGGGTCCAAGGGAACCCCAGGATTTGAATACTACAGTTTATGAGTTGCTACCCAGAATATTTAATGATGGGTTTTAAGAATTTTGATTTGGAGTGATTTTAAAAATATATTCTAAGGTGGATATTAAAGTATTCATGCTATTTTCTAACTAAGGCTATAAAATTAACAGATATGTAACATTTAAAATGTGAACTTGGGGCTCATTATTCTAAAAGGTAGATTTCAATATAAATTTACTGTTTTACGTGTTATGTATTTGCTTGTTTTCTGTATTTATAAGTACCTATTTTAATTTTTGGTTATCAGTCATAAGATACAAGCATTTACATTTTTATTATTGAAGAATACTGGCCACACCTAGTTAAAGAGATGACTATGAAATTTTATTATTCTTACTGACTCAGGATATAACCTAGGCCACTCCTGCTCATGGGTCAATTTCTAGGTCAGAGAATAGTGGTGTCTAATGTATTCCAAATAATGTGATGGGTGGACGTGTTGTTTGATGTGGGCTGTGTCTTCTGGCACTTTGTCCTTTGTAAGGTCTGAATTATGCCAACCATTGACTGTATAAGGATGTCTTTTTTCCTATTGTTTTGTTTGAATTTACCTTTAGTGTTAATGTATTTCTTGAGAGAAAGTCAGACATGCACGCACAGATAGTATTTATGTTCTAAAATTTGCCATGCACAAGATAGAATTTTAATACTTCAAAATAATATGTGAATATATACTTTTTAAAACGCATGTAGTAAAACCTAAATGTTAGGGTATCGAGTTTATGTTTAAGATAAACAACATTTCAGATTAAATTATTTACTCAGTGGCAACTTGTTTTGCAATAGATGTATTGTGTTGTTAATTTATGGCTAGGTGTAAATTCATTTTGAATTTTTGGTGACAATTTTGTTTTTATAGATACCATTATTAAGTTATTTTGGTGATCCACTATTTTTAACCACTTAGTGAAATGCGTTTATTAAAAAACGTTTAAATTTATCAGGGTGATAAAATACAGATAAGAAATCTTAATTGCTTCGTAGACCAGCTGAGCTGCTCCTTATTGGAGAGGAGGAGCCTGCCAGGAGTACCATGGACAGTGTTCCTACCACAGTCAGTGTTTAGGACCTTGAGTATTTTAAAATGTGGTTTTAATTCCAGTTTGGCAGAGGTGACCTTGGTGAATTCATGGTGCAGTTAAGGTGTTTTTATGCCAAATGCGCTCATTTTAGTTTTTAAAAATTATGTTTTTATTACCTTAATGTAATTGTTACTTTGGGAATATCAAGGACAATAAAAGACCAGTAAATCTTGAAAACTATTAAAAATGTTTATGACTTTATGTTTACTTCACTATAGTGAGATTATACATTTAAAATATTTTTATGTTATGAAAATAATATGCTTATTTTAGAATATTTGGAAAATGTGTATGTTTAGTTGTATCTGGTTGTTACTTACTTACATTTTTAGCCAGTAGTGAATTAGGTTTCTTAAGCAGCCATAAGTCTGTTAGGAATTCAGTTTTTAAAAGTTACTTAGATTCTGATAATAACTGTAATATTTAACATTTTGTGAATGCATACTACCTATATCCCTGACATTAGTGTAAATGGTTTGTGTGTGTTACCTCTCAGTTCTTGTAGCAATCCTATAAGGGGGGGGTGCCTTTTCTATTCTCATTGTGGGATGAAGAAACCAAGGCTTGGGGAGGTTATATGACTTGCTCAGACCTCTGCATCTCATGAGCTGAGGAGCAGCGATTAAAACCCTGATTCTGCAACTTTCTCTTAAGCCACTATGTTTGTAGAATTTGAAAATTTAAGATCACCATAATGAAAACATTGCCTAGAAGTTTTATAGCAAAATACTTTTATAGAGTAATTTAGAGCTTAATTTTCAGACAGAACCATAAGTATGATGTGATTAATGATACTTGTACTGTTTTATTTACCTCACGTATATGTGCATATGTAATGTGTACATCACGCACATACATATGTACGTAATGTGTTGATTTTTTATCTTGACTTTTTAAAGCACTGTTATAATTTTATCTTTTATACGATCATTCTATGTTTTGTATCAGATGGTACTTGTCATATTTTACTTTTCTAACTGTATGCAGACTGTGGCAACTGAAAATCTGAGTAGGATTTAAGGGTCTGAGAGATGTTTGATAGCCCCATGGATGGCTTTCCAGTGCCCAAGGGAAAGAAGGGAGGTGAGACCTCCCCAAGGTTGTTACTGCTGTGTTCAGACCCTTTTCTGATGCACGGCTGTGATTTTGAGTTTTGTAGTGCAAGTCTTGTGTCTGCCCACACCATTTAATTTTGTCCCTTTCCTTCTTGACTTGCTTCCTCTCGGGATCATCACCCTTGACTTTGGCTGTTAATCTCAGCCTTTTAAACAGCAAACTAAATTGATTTGTTCTCCTCACTGCTAGGGTGCAGCTAATTTAATTTCATAAAATTTTGTTTACATATTAGTTAGTGATCCAACCCCCCCCCCCCCCCCCCCCCCCCCCCCCCCCCCCCCCCCGTATCGTTGGAATTCCAGCAGAGTCTTCCAGGGATAATTTCTTAATTGTTACTAACAGTTCCTTAACATCTATTGAGCAAATATTTGAACACAACATTCCCAAACAAGAAGGGGGATTTTCAGACAAAATGGCAGGTTTATGGAATAGCCTGGTGACCTAGACCTTCTTAGATCATACAGACTTGCTGCTCTGGTCTGAGTCTGTGTTTTCTTGTAAGCTACAGTAAAGCATGGAGGAAGGTTCTTGGTGGGGAGTTAAGAACACTTTTATGAATCTGTTTGTTTATAGGAGCCACATGTTAGCATACCCAGTTTTGTGATGACAGCAAACTAAGTGTACTCACTAAACTGGTGTATAGGATGATTAGATGTATGTAACTTCAGTTTTTCACCCCTTACTTTCCTTATTTGTTTCAGTTTGATGTAGCATTTGCTCGTATATTCTTGTGCCTCATTCTAGCATAAAACATAATTGAACTTTAAAAAGTTATTACTATTATTTTTTTTACCAAGTGGCACCTACACCACAAAGTATTACTAGTTTGTAATTTGCACAGCTTCTGAACATGTTTCTGATGCTTTAGTAAGGTTTGCATTTTTATTAGTATAATGCCATTTGTAGACATTTTATCTTAGTATGGAATTAGAAATGCATGTGATTAGTATCACCAGCTTGATTCTTGAGAAATAGTATAGATTTTACGTAAAACACAGTCATAATTAGTTTGCTTCTATGAACTTCTGCTTGTGAGCAAAAATTTTGGAAATAGTTAGGCACCTACATTATGGGCTGAGTGGTATGAGAAATGGCTTCTGTTGCACATTTGAGTTTGTTTTTTAGTGACTTAGCCCTGTTAAAACCATTGACATTTAAACATTTCTCTTGGATTTCTCTTAGGCTAATGCAGTATTCATTTATTCAGACTAATATTTATTGAGTGTGTGGTGTGTTTTAGGGACTGGGCCTACAAAAGTGGAAGGATGAAATAATGTGCAATCTCAAGGAAGGAAGTGAAACAGACTTATTATAATGGACCCATTGTGCTCTAAGAAAAAGAGCCTAAAAGGAGCTAACGGCACTGATTGCGTTTGGGGCCTGAGGTTGAAACCTGGTCCTCCCACTCAGTAAATGTGTCCCTCTCTGTCTCCATGTCCAAGGTCTCATTTACTGGTCACCTACTATGTGCCAGTCACTGTGTCACTGCTGAGCATACGAAACTTAATGGACACGTGGTACTTTTTTCTAATTGCTGCCGTTATAGTATATTCGATTGAAAAAAATGGCAATAGTAATACAGTAAGTGATGTGTTTGGATGAGGGAGATCAGGGACATCTTTGTAGACTGTTGAGATCACTCTAGCTGATAAGGGAATTTCTTTGTGGACAAGTGGAAGGGCATTCCCAGCAGAGAGCATTACTCATTCAGCAAATGTGTATTCATTCACCTGTACCCACTATGTAGTGGTGAGCAAGAGAAGCCCTTATCAAGAATGCCAGTTTGGAGCAGGAAATGCACAAATCAATGAGCACCATGTGTTAAGTGCTGTGAAGAGGGAAGACCAGCTTAGCATATGGGCAGGGCACCTTTTCTACACAGCAGGTCAGCGCAGTTTAGCTGAGTTCATTGTAGGAAATGTGTATTCTGAACTCTGAAAAATTT
Source organism: Lyroderma lyra (assembly GCA_004026885.1). NCBI lineage: Eukaryota > Metazoa > Chordata > Mammalia > Chiroptera > Megadermatidae > Lyroderma > Lyroderma lyra. Next base: position 19,141 of record PVJL010006925.1, read on the forward strand.
GTAGGAAATAGCTGGAGAAAAGGTAGAGAACTAACTTAGTGACAGATGGTCAGTTTGGTTGGATTTACATGTATGCCTTTGAACATGAAGGTACATGTGTGACCTACAGATTGTATTGTTCCTGACTATTCACTGCTCTGCCCTGTGTGAGGATTGTAGGTCCTTGCCTTGTTGGCATCAGGTTTGACCGTGTGACTTCCTTTGGCCGGTGACATATGCCACTCTGAGCAGCAGCTTTAAGCCCCATTGCATGGTTCTGTTATTGCGCTTCCCTCTTCCGTGAATTAACGTGTCCTAGGCAGGGGCTGTTTCTTTCATCTTTTATACTAGAATGAGGAAGCCTGAAACAGACTCCCAGCTGCCCAGAGTGATGTGTGATCGTGACGACGAAATGAAGCTTCGTCGTTGTAAGCCGCTGAGATCTTGTGTGTTTGTTTTTGCAGTGTAACTGGTGACTAAAATGCCATGTGTGTGTGTGTGTTTCTGTGTGTCTGTATATAACAGTGTACATGTTCATGTTCTGTGAGACTGGAGGTGTTGACCAGGGCCAGTGTCTTAGTGGGCCCTGTAAACCCAGTTAAGACTGTTCCAGATGACAGAACATGATGAGGTTTGCAGTTTGGCTAGCCCCTGGCATCTGAGTCTGTATTGTGTGGGAGAACCACCCTGGAGGCAGGACACTTCCAGGTTATGTGAACTAACATAGCACAGTTTATGTGGAAGGAGAGAATGAAAATTAAGGGGGTACCGTTGGGACTGGGGAGTCATGCCGAGTCATCCAGGCTCATCTCAGGTTTGTACTTGGCTACCTAATGACTCTGACCCAAAATTGAAGGAAAAAAAACATATTTGGGTGGAGAGATAAAAAGTTGAGTTATCTTGAATTTGAGGTGCTTGTGAATTTCCGGTACAAGTTTCCAACACAGACAGCTGAGAGGCACGGGAGCAGGGGTGAAAGGTGTTGGTGGTAGGTAGGTGGGAGGTGGCCAAGGCCCAGATGAGACTACTTAGAAAGAGTTGTCGGAGAGACAAGAACCTGGGACAGAAAGCTTGAGAAGACCAAGCTTTCGGGGTGGAAGCGGAGGAAGTGGTCAAGCACAAGTGTGGCCATGGCAGTCCAGAACAGAGGAAGTGTTACTGCTATCCAAATCTGGAAGGACGGCCGGCCTAGGAGAAAGTGTCGCCTGCTGGTGGTCTGACACCTTCTGAATCACTCAGTGTCTGCCTTGTCTGCTTCCAGTCTTGCCACCCTCCTCATCTGCTTTTCTTGCCTCTCCCTTTCCTCCTAACACTGTTGTCTGCTTCTGTGCTTTCTTTACCTCCCGTGGTGACTCCATTCTGTGCGTCTCTCTTTGCATTGTATTTTAATGTTGGAGAATATCCTCTACTTATTTTTTCCCTAAAGGCCCTGTAATTAAGTATGGGACCATTATTCTGAGATCAAGGCGGCAAATTGATGCTGTAGCTGATAAAATATACTTATTTAACATTACTGACTTCAAACTATCATGCTCAGTTGGATACTAAAACTTTTTGCTGGTGTTCCTGAGTCACAGGATACTCTCTGCAAGAGGGATTCTCTGGTAGCTGCTTGTTACTGTTGCCTCCTTGCATCTTCTCTTTTGCCAGGATGACTTCCCTGGGTTTCAGATACTGATTTCCTCTCACTGTGTTGATGTGTTATTGCTGTCATCACAGAAGCTGCCTGTATATTTTCTAGACGAGGTAATCTAGGTGATTGATGATTTGCCTATGCCGGGGTCTAATATTGCCTTTCAGGTGTAGGCTGGCAGTTAGTTGATAACTGTTCCTCAGTAAATGCTGGCTTTTGCTGGTTTTCAGTCTGCCTTGATCATCTCCTCCCATCTCCAGTAATGTTTTCACACATATGGGTGCTAAGTCATCTACCATGGTCTATAAATAAAGGCCTGAAAAGCAAAGCAAAAGGTGTGTTTGATGTTGGTGGCCAGTCTTGGAGGGGAAGAATTTAGGAATTGAAATAGATAATGAGCAGTAACATAGGAGAGGAAAGGAAAATAAACTGAATTTTGGGGTGCAGTAGGAATTAAGTGCACTTGGTAGCTGGCTTAGATGCGATTGTTTGGAGTACCAGCGTTACCTCTCCCATCATTAGCCTGTGTGACAATATTGGCCTCCTCATTGGCAACTGGATTGGTCTCTGCTTCCAGTCCATTCTGTACTGAAATGTGCCTTGAATTCTCCCAGAGCTTGTCTACCTCCAGAGCTCTGGATTGCCCAAAAGTTTTAGCAATTCCTGACCTCTATTCCCTGCGGTTTGGGAAGATGGAGTTTCTATGGGGAAATCATAAAGCCAAGGGCATGATGATGTGCTGGGAACCGGTTCTAAGTGTGTAAGCGAACCCTTTTATTCCCAAGATTGAGGGACAGTCACTAATACCAAGTACATTTCAGATACCTGGGCTCTTACGTGAAGCCTGAGCTCGTTGAGGACAAGGACCAGGCTGTGTGTTACTCAGGCTTGCACTCTGGGTCCAGAGGAGGCTGTGACTACCTAAAACTCCCTTCTCATTTATTTGGTATTTGTTGTAGTGGTGTGATGTGTAATTTCTTCAATTTGTGTTATTTCACACATATCACAGTAAGTAAAATAAGTAGGTTGAAAAAGGATGGATAGCATTAAAAAGAAACAAGGAGTTTTGTTTTCAGGCACATTTTATGGAATCTTCTACGTGACTTGGAAAAGGAGCATATTGGAAGCCTAGAAAGGAGCACTTTCAGGGGGATTGCTCATGTAAAAGTCAGAATTAGAGCTTGGAGGTAGTATAAACCACATACATACGCGCTCTTCAGCACACTCTGCCAAGTGGCTGCATTGCTGAGGCAGTCAGTAACTGAGGGTTATTTTGTCAGTGTGGTCATTTGGTTGATGTGAACCTGCCACCTAAAAAAGAAAAAAAAGAACTTTGAAGTACAGGAGTACTCTGCTGTCAATTTAAGTTGTGTAATTTGAAGACGAAAGTTACATTTTAGAACTTTTTTGTTGCTTTTGCCCTAAGGGGCCTTGCTTCACCCAAACTCCTTGGTCAAGTCACCAGTATCCTTCATGCTGCCAGATCCAGTCGCCGTTTTTGACCGTCTCGCATTGACATGGCAGCTGCTGGTGACATCATCCATGGAACTCTCTATGTGGTCTCCAGGACTGGCCTGCTCTCCTTTGCTGAGTGGAGGAGACCTGGAGTTTTACCTGCATTTCCCTTCTCTACCCTGACTCCTTAGGTGAAATCCTTCTTTCTCATGGTTTTAAGTCCTGATGTGTCCCAGAGTTGTATCTCGTGGCTTGGTCATTGCCCTGACTTGAACATGTCCAAAAGTGGACTTTGATTTCCCCTCAGTCCCTACCTGTGAAGAAGTCCCTCCCTCAGCCTTCTCCCACTGGAGGAAGCACCCGCCCTTCCGTGTCATCAGCTGCCTGTGCCCACAGCCTTGCAATCATTCCTGAGTCCTTTCTTTTTCTCAGACCCCACATCTAATTTGTCAGTTAACTCTGGCAGCTCTGCCTTCAAAATATTGTCATAATTCACCTACTTGACATCTTCACTTGCTACTGGCCCAGTCCCAGCTCTCTCCACTGGGCTGTTTTGGTAACCTCTTACCTAATCTTTTTTTTTTTTTAATTTTTATTT
>PVJL010006925.1:22905-84903 GCA_004026885.1 Lyroderma lyra
TTTTTTTTTTTTTTTTTTTTTTTTTTTTTTTTTTTTTTTTTTTTTTTTTTTTTTTTTTTTTTTTTTTTTTTTTTTTTTTTTTTTTTTTTTTTTTTTTTGTCTTTTACTCAGTGTGCCTTGGCGTGCAAACTCCAATGTGATGCCCTTTTCCCAGGATGCCCCATGGCAGTCCCACCTTCTGCTGCAGCCACAGGGGTCTTGCTGTTTCTCAGGCCAGCTGAGCAGGTGCTGTCTTGGGGTCTTCTTCACACTTGTCCCCTGCTTGGAAGGCTCTTTGCCCATAGCTCGGGCTTTGTTAGTGGCCCTCTCACTCGTCCCTCAGTGACGTCTGCTCCCTTTCACTATCTGTCATTTTGGGTGTCGTCTCCTGCTAGATTGTAAGTTCCATGAGAATGTACGCTTTGTTCATGACTTTTCCCGTTGCCTAGATTGGGGAGACCTGGGGAGGGGGTGGTGGTGATGATTTAACTGGAAATAAAGCGTTCTGTCTCCTAGGGTTAATGTCTGCTCTGACTTTGTGGCTACTAAATTAAACTTTTCATTTCATTTTAAAAGCATTTATTATATAGGCTATTATTCTTTATGACTGAATGTTTTACATTTTAATGCAATTTGAAAGTGTTATTAGGAAGTGAGCTTTTTTTAGTGAACTGATTTGTGTCCCAGCTTTGGCACTCTGACTTGCCATGTTGGTTTTGTTTTTTGCTCCCTGGTGGACAGTTCTCTACTTTTCCTTCCTTTCCATTTCTTGGGAATTATTACTGGGAAAATGTAGGGAGCCTTTGTCCTAAAGAACTCTGACCAGCTCCTCGTGGACTCAGGATTCTGTAGCAGCCAGTGTCCTGGGAGGGTTCTGTCATTGTGAGACGAGCACCTCCTGGAGTTAATTGGGAGCATCGTGGTCACATCTCTGATGCAGGTTACGTGCCAGCAGTGACTTGAGCGCTGCAGCCAGTCTGTCATCTCATTTAATTCCCAAATCAACATGGGCTGTGTTGTTACTATCTTCATTTTCTTTAGTCGAATGAGGTCCAGAAAGTTTTAAGAAATTAGTGGTTACAGACAGGGCCCAGGAGCTTTCCTGCTTTCCCGCTCTCTTTCTGCCTCTCAGAAATGACCACCTTGAAGTTGGTAGGTAGCAGCTGATTTATTTTAGCTGTTCTGTGGTATTCCATTGTCCAAACGGACCACAGTTTATTTAGCTCTACTCTCTAGGGATGATTGGGTAGTTTATATTTTTTCACTGTTACAAATGTGGATTTAATGAATGCCCTCACCCTCGTCCCCGTTCCCTCTGTACACCTGAAGAATTTTAGGGTGGGCACCTAGAATTGTCATTTCCAGCCATAGGCCATGCACAGATTCTAATTTACCGGTTCTGCTAAATTGATCTTTGAGATGATTATTCTAACTTAGATTCCAAACTTTAGAATCTCACACACCTTCAGTATATTCAGATTTTTTTTTACAGCTGGATGATATGAAATATAATTATTAATACTATTTATATTACCCAGATTTTAGTGAGTGAATGTGTTTTCTTATGTTTGTGGTCATTCTGATGGTCTCTTTGAGTTGCCTATTTATATATTTTGTCCATTTTTTTTTCCAATGATTTTATTTGGAAAAAATCATTGTCTTTTTCTAGTTTATTTATAGGTACTATTTACAAATTCTGAATACTAACCTTTTGTACATTATATATTTTGCAAATGTGTTTTTGTTTATGATTTTGCACTTTTTACAGTGTCTTTTGTCACATAAAATTTAAAACCTTTGAAATATGGTTGGGTTCATTAGTCTTTTCCTTAAAGTTTTATATGTTTTTCTCTTCTTTGATGGATATGTCCCATGTTTTATTTATAAAGTTTGAGTTTGACTTTTTACATTTAGATCATTTAGTCCAACTGCTTTACAATGTGGTAGCACCTCCTTCCTCTCCCCGTGGTGTTAGGCCAGTTGCTAGCAGTGCATCCTGTACATTTGTTTTTCTGGCTTTCCCTCTTGGATTTTTTATTTTTTTCATATAAACTCAGCACTGTGTTTAAGAGAACATTTATTTTGTGCTCTCAGTCATAGCATGGTTGCTGATTGTTTACTATGCCATATTTTTGTAGCTGGGAGTGTTACAACCTTATTTTTGTCCACCAGGGAGAGAGGCATGTCGCCTCGTGGTTCAGAGTGGCCGGGATGAGAACTGCAGTCCCCCTGGGTTGAGTTGTGTGGTCGTGGTCAGTGAGCTGGTCTTCCTGAGGCCCACTTCCTCAGGTGTGTGACAGCAGAGTGAGAGTGCCCACTCACCGCACTGTTAGCAGTGAGGTAGATAATGCATGAAACGCGTGTGGTGCCACGTCTGGCTCAGGGCAGGCACATTCCTTCCGGAACAGGGAACTAGGATAGGTGCCTGTGTTAGCTGCTCTTGGTGCTGTGTTGACATCATTAATTGTGTTTTGTTTGTTTTTCTCTCTCTTGTTTTGTTTGCTGGGGCAGGATACCTTCCTTATTCATCTCTGCATAGCAATTTAGAACTTCTATATCAGTTGATTTTTTTGTGGGACAGGGAAGGTTTCCAACCACACATTTAGGTTTAGCATCATATGTTTTCGATTGGTTCTGCATTTCATGTCTTAAATGGAAAAAAATCTTACTTGTTGCTGTTTCTTATTTTGTGTGCAGTTATATCTAGACATGGTAATATCTTCTTCAAAAGTATACTTAAGTGAGATTTTATGAACAATACAACTTTTTACATAAAAACAGGATCAGTGACTTTGAGGTTTTCATTTCCCAGAACCTAATACTTCTTAACCATATTTCTGTATCTTTGCCTTTGAGTTCATGCCTATGATTGTATGCCATTCATTATCTAAAAATTGTATTCCAGAATGTACTTTCTTAAGTCTGTATGTGTATGTGTTAGTTTCAGATATTATTTAACAGTGTGGAAGATTCTCAGATAGGGGTTGAAAGTGTTACTCTGGTGAGCAGAATGTTTCAGTAACATTAGAGCAGGCCTAGATAGACTTTTTCAGGGCAAGGGCTACTTCCGATTTTCTCCACGTGTCACGTTCCACTAGCTATTTATTTTCGCTTGTTCAAGTGCAGAGCCACCTCAATTGTGAAGAGCCTGCTCTGGCCTCTAGCAGGTGTACGTGTGCATACAGAACATGTGTTTCTTTTACATTCAGCTGCCTAGACGCTAGGCCCTGGAGTGATGAGGTGTACACAACGACACTTTTATTAATTTAGGAGGTCACCCTCCAATTGCTTGGTGGTCTACTGGTGGACTGCGATGGACGTCTTGCCCGGCCCTGTGTTAGAGGATAGTTCACGTTAGTGACTTTCTTTTCACTAGATTCCCTTTTACAATTACAGTATTAAGAAAACTTCTCAGTTGAACAGAGATCTATTTCCATCAGTATTGCTTTGCCCCTGCATAGATATTCCATGTCCCTTTTCTAAATTAGTGCTGTTAAAAATCCTGCTGAACAGTGTGATCTGTACAAAGTTCCTATGCTGATTTAGGCAGCGTACCTTTCTGTTTTTCTCTTGCCTGGTACCAAGTGACATTCCAATCTGCTGCGGTCATTTGGTAATGCAGAATGTGAAACAGGAAGTGTAATCAGGAGGTACTGGGCAGCACGAAATATGCAGTTCAGGATCACTCATAATAGCCAGGGAGAGAGTGCCAGTCATCTACTGAAATAGTGTTTAGTTCACTTTGTAAAATCCGAGCTTGAAGAAGGCAGCAATTTTCATGTCATTGCTGTTGCACCCTCTGTCCCAAACTTACTTTCTCATTTGTTCTTTCAGCCTCTGTCCAGCCCCTCCAAGTGTCTTGTGTAAGACATGAAAAGCTCTAATGTGGAAAGACTCAGAAAACTAAATGTACTTGTGTTTGTTCGCTAGTGTGATACCATGGTAGAGATCTGAAAATATTTCTCATGGAGATAAGCTCCTTGAAGTTTTTTAATCTAAATAGGTTGAGTACTGTGAATTCGATTTTTAGTATACTCGAAAAATACAGATGGAAGCATTTTACTTGTGGGGGGCTTCTTAGAACCAGTTGCTGTAGTTTCAGTACTTATGTTGATGTGAAAGTTATTATAAGTGATAGTCTACCAGTTTGTGTGTATAATTTGTTGGTGCATCTCCTTTGTTCATATTTAGAAACTTCTTTTTAATATTTCACACACTCGAAGAGGAATCTCAGTGCAGATTTAAGAAGCAGGTTATAAAAGTGTGTTTTCTCATTTTATTTTAGATTTTCTTTTGGATAATATTGGGGCTGAGTTCAGGAACATGGTTATTTTCTTTGAATAAGTTGGCATTTTAAAGTTTTGTATGTCTTGATTTGCTTACCATCAGATCATGGGAAATGCTTTGAACTTTGAACATAGGTTGTATTTCAAAAACAGTATTATAAATGTGAATGCTGTTTTCTACAAAGCTTAAATTCAGTAGATTTCCCATTAACTGGAACACAGGCAACTGGCAGAAAAATCAAAGAAATACTACATTTATCCAACATCGACCAATCCCATGGGTGCCAATTAACTGAGAGTCTACTGTATTTTGCATTTTCACATACATACATACATACATACATAAACTTTTGATATATACTCAGTTGTTTTTTGCTTTTGTGTTTTGTTTTGTTTTTCTAGAGTTAGGATTGTGTACCTTTGAAACCAGCTCCCTGTAAGTGTCAGCCCTTGAGAATTTGCAGACAGGAAATGACATTTATCATCAAATGCCTTCTTTGTGGCAGGTGCTTTTATATACCATAAATAATGTTGTAACCACAAAACCCTGTGAAATAAGTAGTGGCCTCTCCACTTCATAGGCAGGAAATGAGAGAACTCAGGGGTCTTGCCCAGAGCCACATGAGTATTAAGCGCAGAAAGTACTGGGGCTTTCACAAATCCTGGCCATTTCCAAGGCCCTGCATCCCTTTTCTTACTTTGTGTTGCTTGCTCAGTGTAAATGAGAGGTGTTTGGCATCTTAGGCTAATTCATTATCTATTTACTGAATCACATTCCTTGATTTTTTTCCTAGAGCACCTGTATTATTATGAAAATAGGTTTATTTTGTATGTAATACTATTTAGTTTGTAATTATAACTTAGTTATTTTCATTTTAAACATTTTTAATAAGAAAATGTTCAAACATGGAACTCGCTATATCCATCTCCCAGACATTAACAATTTTCAATATTTTGTCATTCTTAATTCATTATTTATTGTTGTTGTTTATAGCTGATTTATTTGAAAGCAAACCCTAAAAACTTAACATGTTATTTCTCCTCTACTTCAGCATATGTCTCAAAAAAATCTAACCGTAATGCAGTAATCCCATCGCTAACTGTGATCCTTATTATCCTCTGTAGCCTTGACTCACATTTCCCTCTCTCTCAAAATGTACTTTTACAGTTAATTGTTTGAATCAGGATCCAAGCAAGGTCCACACACATTTAGCTTTTTTATACCCCTTTTAATCTAGAGCATTCTAACTCCTCTCCCCTTTTATGTCATGTCATAGACTTGCTGAAAAAATGGGCTTAATTTTCCTGGTAAGTGTCTGTGACTTGTTTCTGTCGCTGTAAAGCCTGGGCTGGATTCATTGCCCAGCTGGGTTGACCAGACTGCTCCCTGAGTGGTGCTGTGTGTGTCTTGTGGCACCACATTAAGGAGCACAGTAGGGGGTGCACTTGTGAGAGCCTGCACCCTCTCCTGTGAAGTTCCAGGTCAACCTTTCACCTGCTGGTTTTATCATTGCTGTCTTTGCCTAAATCACTCAACGGTTTCTAACCAGTGATTTTCTGATTCTGTTCTTTTCTACATTTATTGGCTGGAATTCTTTAAAAAAAATAGTAACAGTTTTTCTTATCTAAGCTATAGGGAAGCAGAATAAATTTTGAATTATTTTACTTTGCTTATTTTTTTCTGTGGAGTTGGTGCCTTAGTGATCTGCAGTGGTGACAGTGATTTTGATGTTGGCTTTCTCATTTTTCTTTACTGTCCTTATGAACTTGAGGCTTTTTATATAGTCTGTGTTTTAGTTAGTTGCAGTTAATATTCTTGCTGGTGTTCAAGTTGTCCCAGATTTGACCAGGTGCACTTTTTGGTTGGCTAGAGAGTCATAAGCCAGTTAGTTACCAAGAACATCCTTGTTTTCTGGCATGACAAGATGTTTCAAACTCATCTTGTCCATGTTTTGACCTGTGTCTAGATGAAGCCATTTCTCCAAGGAGCTCTGGTTCCTTGGAGTGGAGAGCAGTATGTAGAGACCACACACTAGGTGCTAGAGATGCGTACTTTCACAGCTCTTTTGCTTCAGGGCCTTTTCAGTGGAAAGAACAGGAGATAATGTACTTTTTTGTGTGGGGAAAGAAAAAGTTCATGAGTTTCTACTGTTTCCAATTCACATTTGGCCTTATAGGGTTTTTACTTAATTTCTTTGACTTTAAAAAAAAAAAAATCTCTGTTTTTCTTATGTTGAAAATCTTGTTTTGTAACTAGATGATCATTTCCAAATAAGTGATGGCGTGTATCAGCTGTTATTTACTTGCTTCATTCTCTCATATAGTTACTGTATTATAACTATCTAATAATACCAATGTCACTTCTAACAGTGAGACTGAAGATAATATTTATTGGCTAGATGTTTGTTCTTAGAATAGAATCTCCTAGGAAAGTGAAGTTCAAACACTGTTTGCTAAAATTACTTGAAAAAATGTTTTTTTCATGAACAATGGACTAACCATAAAAAAGAATGAAATCTTGCCATTTGTGACAAGGCAGTTAAGCTAAGTGAAGTAAGTCAGACAAAGACAAATATCTCATAATTTCACTTATATGTGGAATCTAAACGTAAAACAAACAAGTAAAAACAGAAACAATCTCATAGATAACAGAGAACAAACTGATGGTTGCCAGAGGGGAGGTAGATGAAATAGGTGGAGGGGAGGGAGTAGGCGGTATACAGACTTCCAGTTATAAAGTAAATAACAGGGATGCAATATACAGCATAGGGGACACAGTCAATAATGTAGTAACTTTGTACAGTAACAGACGGTTAGCAGTCCTAATGTGCTGATCATTTTGTAGTGTATTTAAATGTTGAATCACTATGTTAACACCTGAAATGAATGTAATATTTGTATGTCAGCTGTAATTCAAAATTTTAAAAATACTGAAAAAAATTTTTTTGTGTATGTTAATGTGACCAACTTGATATATAGTTAGACATTGATTTCAGTCTGCTTTAAGTTTTAAGTGACATTTTTGGTTAAAACTTAATTTTTATTATTTAAAATAATTACTGCATGATTCCAAATCTGAACTATGTAATGAAATAGATTTAGAAAGCCTTTGCTTTCATCTTTATTACATTTTGGTTTATCTACTAATGGAAGGTTTCTTTTTGTAGATACGATGCGGGTGTGTGTGTGTGTGTGTGTGTGTTTCCTGCCCCTTCATATAAAAGGTGCTCACTGTGTATACCGTGGTGCTCCTTGCTTTTTTCACTTGATATCTCTGTGCACCATGCCACATCACAGTCTCAAGAACTTCCTTACTCCTTTTAAGAACAATTTTAGTCCATTACATGCACGTCCAGAGTTGATTCAGTCAGCACCCCTTGCTGGATCATTTCCAAACTCTTGCTTTTATAAATAGTGCTATAGTGCAATGCATTAGGCAGTTCAGATTTTTGCCAGTGTATCTTTGCGACAGATCCACAAAAGTAGGATTGCCTGTCAAAATGTGTGTGTATATCTAATTTTGCCAAATATTGTCAAATTCAGCTTTTTGGGTATGTACTTTTCTTTTTCATTTTTTTGCCAGGCCTGCAAATACAGTATGTTGTCAGACTTTCAGATTGTTACCAATTAGATTGTTAAGAAGTAGCATCTTATCTTATTTTGAAGTTAATCATTGTTGAGGTTGTCCATCCTTTTAAATGTTTGAGTCATAATCATTTCTGTGAACTGCTTGTTGAGATTTTATTCCCATTTTTCAATGAGTTATTGGTCTTTTTCTTCTCAAATTTAGGAACTCTTGATATATTAAAGAGATTATGTTTCTTTTTGTCATGTAAGTTGGAAATGTTTTCCTCTGGTGTGTCACTTGTCTTTGAACTCTGCTTATTGTATGTTTTTTGTTGATTCAGGTTATATTTTGGCCAAATATAAGTTTGTTTTTATGTAGTCACATTTATTAACATTTGTTTAATTGCTTTATGCTGAAATATATTTATATTTTTGTATATTTCAGTATATAACTTTTAAAATGTGGAGTTCCATAATGGTGTTTATTACACAGTAAAAGTTTTAAAAGCAGTGTATAACCTATTTATACTCACACTGTTAAAAGATGAACTTAAGACTTGTCATAGAAATGTTCTCTATGATTGTTGTAAGACTGAAAAGGAAACTGTCTTGGGTTTGGGAAGCTATGTGGTCCCACTCAGAGGAACCAGCACCGCTCATAAGATGCAGTCATGTTATTTTATGAGTATGTGAGAGGGAGTAGGGTAACTAGGTTTGTAGATCAAGCAAATGGATTAACCATAACGTATCTGGACTTCATCAAGAAATTCAGCAGTGTCTTTCATCATATTCTTGTGTTTAAGGGCTAGGTGTAAGTATAATTAGATGAATTAGGAACCAGTTGATAAGTTGTCCTTAAAGGCTCTCGTTTCACAAGTTAGTGCCAAGCTGGTAAGATTGACATGCACGTGACTGAAGAATTTTAATTTTATTGAACCCTAATTTGAATCAATAGTAGGTGGTCACCAAAAAGCTATTGTAATCTTGAATTGCATTAATTACAGATACAGTGTTAGAATTAGCAGCATACTTGCAGCTGATCAGCCATATCTGGATTTTCGTGATCAGTGCTGGTTGTTTCAGCCTGGGAGGAGGGAACATGACTGTGTCCAAGAGAGAAGAGAACAAAACAGCAGGAAGTGGGCGAGGTGAAAAAGCGAGGGTTTCCAGTGTTCTCTGAACAGGTACCAGACTTGTTCGAAATCCGTGGCTCTCCCCTGGGACAGTGTTGTACCCTATAGAACATATGCCTATGTCTGGAGACAGTTTGGGTTAAAACTGAGTGGGTGCCACTGGCATCCAGTGTACAGAGGCAAGATCGTTCTAGGCATTCCGTCGTGCTCAGCACAGCTCCCGCAGCAAAGAATTATCCAGTCCCGACGGTCAGTGCTGAGCTCTCGAAACTTTCCTGACCCAAACTGCTTTAACTGATATCCATAGTAAGAAAAGAAGTACTTTTTACCTTGTAACTCAAGGCATACACAGAAATATCTGGAATTAAAATTTCATGAGCCTGTACCTGACCTGTTTCTTTACCCATGGTGCATATTCCTAGTAGAAATCTGCTCTATCCTGTTTCATTAATAAATGGAAAATGATCATAAACCATGGTTTGAATATAGGTCTAAATGATACCAATAGGTAAAATGAAGCACAGTCGGTCAACTCTATGAGGTGAATTTGCTGTTGCGTAGGGCCATACTCTCTAAGGATCAGGCTGCTCAAAGGAAGGGTGTGTTGCTTGGCTTGACGGTGAGTTCACCTACCCTGGGGTTGTTTGCTACAGGGGCTTCTTTACTTGAGGTCTAGTAACAGATTTCATGAAGTCTTCGAACATAGATAAGAAAATAATTAGATCTCTATTTTTAGTAAATACATTTTTGTTAACGTCTGACTGAAAGTTAACATTTTTGTCACATACAAGTTTGTACTGATATCTACTTCAACACTAGAATTGTGCGAACCCATTCTAGATCTCATTTAACATGTTAATAGAAGCACTTACATTACCATATCACAGGCTTAATATTTTAATAATTCTGTTTTGATGTAATTGTTCCCTTTGTAATGCTTTGTGTTTTATTTTATTCTGAGAACAGCGTCATAGGCTTCACTGAGCCTTCAGAGGATCAGTGGTTAGGTTGGTTATAACCTGCAGACTGGACAGGTGGTTGTTAAGGGTTGTAGCATTTAAAGATTCCATTAGAAATACAGACATTGTCTTTAATCATGAATGTGACTAATTGCAGGCAGGTTTAATGTATTAATTGATCATCCTTCAAATCTGCAGTACATGTATGTGTGGTAGTTACTCAAAGTAAGATTAAAATGTTTTAAGGGTACTGTGGGGAACGCTTTTGCTTTTTGACACCCCCCCCACCCCCACCCCGCACCCCGATCCCCATGATGCTTACTAAGGGGCCGGTAGAGTTCTGATTTCATTGGAGTCAGCAGCCTTTTTAACAAATGTTTAGTGGCTGTGAGCACACAGTTGTTAAGTAGATTAATGTCGGCTGTTTTAACTGAGGCATTTTAAAAATACGCTGGCTCGTTGGTTTTCACAGTGGGCTGCGTTTTCTGCAGAGATTTTGTTTGTTTTATTTATAATGTTTAGGTGTTTGGTAATGGATGGATTTTTGTTCATAAAAAGGGAAATCTGCTTGTGTTCTTTGTGAGAGTGTGTGTGTGCATGCATGTGTGTTCTCTGTGAGGATGTGTGTGTGCATGCGTGCATGTTCTCTGTGAGGGTGTGTGCGTGTGCATGCGTGTTCTCTGAGGGTGTGTGTGCATGCATGTGTGTACTCTGAGGGTGTGTGTGTGGGTCTGTGTGCATGTGTGTTATCTGTGAGAGTGTGTGTGGTGAAGTGGTTTGTCCTGTCAGCTGCTGTTTCCTCCTTGGGGAGTTGGAATGAATGTTGATTACCCCTTTGAAGTTGGCATTGTTTTGCTGCAGGCTAGGAAATGGAGGTGAAATAAATGCTGAACACGGGAGAAGTGAGAAGTGAAAAGTGATTCTGTAGTGGTTGACCTCTTTAAGCTTAAGAATAATGGTTCTGATGAGCTTGAGCTGAAGGAGGTTGGGGTTGCCCTGGTGAATGGTGTGGATGAGAAGGCCAATTGATGATCAGTTTCATCAATTAATGAGATACTGATACAGTGTTTAAAAGGAAATCTCCATGTTGCATTTTTGCCCTTTGTATTGGCTCTCTAGTAATTTCATAATGTAGCCTTCTGTCTTTCTATGGGTTTTTTTTTTTTTGTATTGTATTTTTTATGATAAACATTAAAATTTTGTTTCAGAAGTGTCATTAAACCAACCCCTAATAGTGCTCATTTCTGTTATAATACTCATTAGTGATAATATTTCTCAGGGAAAAGTTTATGCAAAGGTAAAGATAAAACTTCAGAGAAAAAGAAAGTTGTTTTCCTTCTGGGAAAACCACCACTAAGGAAAGGAAACAGGTGATTGTTATGTTGCTTTTTCCTTCCCTTTGAATTAAATTACTGAGATGAGCATGTAGAACATTGACTTTGCGATTAAAGTGATTATAGGCAGTTACTGTCCTACTTGCCCCAAACTGATTTCTTCCTGAAAACACAATGCTGGCATTTGGCACTTCATTTACATGATGGAGGAACTTCGGCATTGTTTTTTATTTTAAATACTGTTTTCTCTTGGGTGAAATGCATAACCAGCACAAAGAAGAGAGTACTTTTAAAGAAACGTTGTCTTTGTAAAATAAGTTGGCTTCCACATTATCAGAATATTAGCCCTATCATTGAGACTTCAAGACTATTTCTTAGAAATTTATAGCTTTGTTTTCTGGAGCTCTTATCAACAGCTGGAAGAGTCGGATATTGTTGTTGGGATGCTTTTCTTTTTATGCGTGAAGCCTTGTATCAGAAACTGAGGGAGGACCTGTAGTGAATAACAGAAGTTTCCTCGTGCCATCTAGTGGGAGAGGCAGAAGGGATGGTGTCTGTGTTGAGCGTTTGTGCCCAGTGATGGCTACGTGGCTTTATATACTGTGTTTACTCCTCAGAACAAGCTTGTTTGAAAAAAATGTGAGCTCACACAGACCTTAAATAACTCACTCAAAGATATAGCTGGTAAGTTGAAGTGCCAGCTTATTTCTGGCCTGTTGCAGACCCTGTGTTCTCCACTGTGGGTGGAGTGGACAGCCCCCACGATGAGTAGCAGGTGAGGCAGCTGGGCTGGGTGGAGTGTGAGCCTAGCTTGAATCCAGCTTGACCGCTTCTAAGAGTACCTGTGTCTGAGTGTCCCTTCGGTCTAGGGGTGATTGTGGCAAGTCACCCACCGCTGAGCTTCAGATTTCTTTTTCTTCCTTATTCGTGCATTTATTTCTTCTGCAACTCCGCTTGTACTTGTTCTAAAAAAAAGAAAAAAATTAGTGCCAGCTCCCTTCAAACAGTGAAGTGACTGTTGAAGAAGAGGCCGCGGGAGAGCGTGGGGTTTCAGAGCATGGGTCCCAGGGGCAGTGACTGCTGGCCGCGCCCCGCCCGTGTCCTTAGCGGCTTTGCACCGTTTTTCCTTTGCCCTGTTCAGACGGGCTGGTGGTAGTTCCTGATGCATAGTTTGGGGAATTAAATGCTGAGCTCTAAATTGAATATGTTAGTTATTATTTGGCTACTACACACCCAATTTTTAGGTTCAGGAATTTGATTTTTATCAGTCTTCTCAGATTCAGTAAAAATCTGTGGACTTTAGTGTATTCACACCAGCCAAATTTATGTTCGGCTGAGTAATTTAAAAAAATGCTAATCTTTTATTTTATTGAGGGAATATTATGGTAACCGCTGTGCTCAAGTGCTCCTGCGTGTTGTTGAGATAACCAGGAAAACTAAATTAATAGTTAGTTACCTGTTAACATCGAGTGCAACTGAAAGCCCGTCAGAGGTCGTTTCTGCAGGCGCCCGAGTTAAGCTCGGGAGACCAGCACGGAGCTCCTTTGCAGACAGAGGGCTGCTGCTTGCTGGAGACAGTGCACCTCTACCCTTGGGTTTACCCTTTGTTGTTGTCGTTGTCGTTTTATTCCACTTTCTTCAGCTTTTTGGGTAAGATCAGTAGCTGAGCCACATTAGAAATGGAGATTTTGTATTTGCTGTTTCCTTTTTTCACTTGTGAAGGGGAGGCATCTACATGCAGGGGTTTTCGTGGGGATGATAAGGGTACTACTGTCTTCTCCTTCTGTGCTTCTTACCAGTTCATTCTCGATTCTTTGCTTTGTGTTCTTGCTGTGTTGGGCATTTCCTTCCAGCCACAGGTGGTGTGTCTATTTCTTTAATATCTGGTAGTTTGGAATCACTTGTTGACAATTCTCAGAGAAACTGGAGCTTTCTTGTCTTTTGGGACCCATAGGTGGATCTAGCTATTTCATTCTCATCGCAAACGATATAAGACGAGTCAGTTAACAAAATGATTGAGTACTGTGGTGGTTCACATGCCCTTCTGGTTTAACTTACCCTGTAAGGGGGAGCCAGAGTAGTTCTGCCAGTTAACATTTGAGACTGTTAGATGTAATAATATTAAGATGATTTCAGGCAGTGGTGAGAGTATCAGTCTTGGGATAAAAATTGACAGTCGTTTTTGTTTTCTGAAGTGCTATCTTAGGGCATCTAGGGGAGGTGGTGGACAATGATTAAAGCTGAAGTAGAAGGACTTGAATACTATGGGGAGAGATGGGCTGTGGTAAGAAATGGGGTGAAGGAGACCTGGGGAAGTAGCGCTTAGCACAGGCCTGGCACAGGGTTCGTACTTAGTGAGCGTCAGCTGTTACTCGTATGCGTTAACACTTACATTACAGTTTTATGGTTTAACAAGATTGTCCAACCCGTGGGCCCCATGTGGCCCAGGATGGCTTTGAATGCGGCCCAACACAAATTCCTAAACTTTCTTAAAACATTGTGAAAATTATGCACAGACCTTTTGTTTTGCTCATCAGCTGTCATCAGTGTGTTTATGTGTGTCCCAAGACAGTTCTTCTTCCACTGTGGCCCAGGCGACCCAAAAGGTTGGACACTGCTGGTTTAGGAGCATCTTCCATTCTCATTGCTACTTACAAAGATTTCGGGATTGCCAGAGTAACAGAGAGAGGAACACTTACAAATGCATCGGCTTCACTTTTTTGCTGATTGACCCAAGCTGGACAAAGGAGCAGTTTATGGAGTTTGAGAGATCAGAGCAGGACTCCTGCTAGTACAGCTCCCATTTTTCTAACTCACTAAGCTTTCTCAGACCTCACCCCTATAACCAGGGCCCTACTTTAACCCAGAATCTGGGGTTCAGAGGTATTTCTCTAACACACACCCACTTCTGTATTTTTGGGGGGCCAGTGGGAAACACGAGGGTGTGCTGCCTAGTGGTCAGACAGACTGGGTAAGTGTAGGAATGCTTAGGGGCGAGAGATGGGCCTGTTGTCTCATTAATTGGTTTAATTATCATATATGAGGTATGATTTAAAAAAAGTAACGGTGACAGTGAATGCTGCTGCCTAGTGCCACCCAACAGAAAAGCAGGGGTCTTCAATACGGGAAGTGGCGCATCAAACCTTAGTGAGTGTGTGACACGTTTCACCTGGTTCAGTGCAGTCAGTCGGTTGTGAGCTGTGCTTGAGAGAAGGTGTGTTCTAAAGTGTGCGGTAAATCATCAAACACGGAACACGTTTTCAATAGATTCAGGACATCGAGGCGGCCACGACAGCACAACTAAAGACACTCAAGAAAGAGGACGTCCAGAACTGTTTCCAGAAGTGGCAGGAACAATAGGACCAGTGTGTTTGAAGTGAGGGGGCGTATTTTGAAGGGGATTCATGGCAATGTGTCTTTTACTGTAATAAATTCTTTTATTTAAGCATTCATTATATTTTTTTGACCACACCTTCTAGCTTATACAGTTAACCCCATCCTAATATCCCATTTCCCCTTCTTTTCTTCAAATAAATACTTGTTAGGTCCTAATGATCAGTGAAGAAGAGGCTGATAGGTTGGGAAGTGGAGAAAAGCTTCACTGTCGTGGACTTTGAGCACCGTGGTAAGGATGTGACATTGAGAGACTAGAAAACCATAGAGAAGAGTAGAGCTGAGGGGTGGGTCTACTTGGATGGGTTCTGAATCTCCTTTGACGATGGGACAAGTTGGTGTATTCAGTGTGGAAAGTGAGGAGAATTGAGGGAGACACCAGCTGTGCTTGGGATTTTGTTGGGAGTTCTGCATTTTTCTGTGTTCAAGAAAATAATGGGGTACACAGGCACTCTGGACCTTATGCCTCCCACATCCCCAGATAAAGTGTAACCCAGCAAACAAAAAGACCCTCTCTGATGTGCAGTTCCCAGCCTGTGCGATACGAACCACTAGTCTTAGGTTATATGTTAATAGCAAAGGGCCTGAAACTCGTGAGAGCTGCTCCGTGGACTGCAGCCTACCTGATAGCAGGGTATTTGACTGGAGTTCCATTGTAGTTTTCTCTAGAAGTAAGGTTTTGAGAATAATCTAAATTGTGTTTTGTTGATTTGGGGCGAGTAGTTCATATTGAAAATCAGTAACAATTATAGTCTGAAAAAGTTATAATAAGAGTTCCCATTTATTCACATTGATGGCAGGATTGAGGCTAACATTTCCTCCTTGTTGTTAAGAGTCATCTCGTTACAGTCTCAGCTGGACAGCAGCTCAGGGACAGGTGCATGGACTGTGGAGTTCATTGGGTCTGGGTTTTAGTGCTGGATTTGCCACATAGCTGCATGAACAGGATACTCCAACTTTGTGAGTTTTAATGACCAAGTCTTGAAAACAGGGTTTAATAATAGTACCAGCTAAGTGGGTTGTTGTAAAGACAACAATGAAATAACACATATCTGGGTGTACTTGATACCTGTTGAAGAATCAGTAAATGTTGGCTATTATTAATATTAGCTACATATGGCCATTATCTCACACATGAGACAAGTAAGGCAAAGAGAAATTATATATAACTTGTCCCAGATCCCATGTCTCCTAGTTTCTATCTCAGATGTTTTAACCAGTTCCCATTGAGAAAAAGGATGTAGTTCGCTGCCACGTTCATTTAATTTTACTGGTTTTCAATGTGAAAATAAAATATAAAAACTGATCTTGGAGTTATTTCAAAATAGAACTTGTCTCTAATCCTAATGCAACGGAAATGTGTGTGATTATCACTATTTAATAATTTTTTTGTGTATGGTAAATTTCAAAGCAGACTTTGTGAGTGATGTTAGAACTAGTGTGTGAGTTATCTTGGGGTAAATGCTGCAGCTGCAAGCGCCGCCGGCGCGCATTCTCGGGGTTAACGGGAAATTTGTTAATAAGGTAATGAAACATTTTTTAAAAGTGGTGAATAACCTTTTTCATTTATTACTGATATAAAAAGTGAGTCCTTTTAGATTGTTGTTTTTCCAACATGTATCACTTTGTTTCTTTAGGATTTGGAGTTCCATGGAGTGATGAGGTTTTATTTTCAAGATAAAGCTGCTGGAAATTTTGCAACAAAATGTATTCGGGTCTCTAGTACTGCCACCACGCAAGATGTCATTGAAACGCTAGCAGAGAAATTCCGTCCAGACATGCGGATGCTGTCATCTCCCAAGTACTCACTCTACGAAGTGCATGTCAGTGGAGGTCAGTGTGTGTCCCCTCCTGTATGAGTAGGTGGCTCCCTAGCTGGTCACCGTCCGGCTCGTTTTAATACTGCAGTGCTGTTTAATCACATTAGCGCTGTTCTCCTGAGTGCCTCTGGCATCTTCTGGAGAGACTGGGGAGCAGGGTGCAGGTTGGCCAAGCTTTTGTGCATCTGGGATATATATATCAGTCCTTGTAAATTCCTCGTGCATGTATTTGTTGGAAGTTAGAATGACTTTTTATTTTATGTATGCTTGTCTCTCCTAAGATAAGTAACATGGCATTTCATAATGTAAATTATCCAACAGATCTCAGTGTCACATACATTAGTAGTAGTAAGCATTACGTTGGTTGCTTTTAGAGAGATATTTGATGTAACTCTTACGTGTAGATTATAATATCACAGTTAATTATAACCCCATTAAATATTATATGAGTATGAGTCATCAGTCTTACTATAATTTGTGATGTGAAACAGCATGGTTTCACTATTTTTTGTGATAATTAGGGTATCCTAAAGAAACTTTCTTACATAGTAATTTCTCCTTGTTTTAATATTTGAAATTTCTGAAAATATCCTGTATATCTATATCAAATGACAGTTTAAGTTGGACTGATTAGAAATGTAGAGATTAATAATTTTTTATAAGTGCTTTAGAAATGTTGAGTCACCTGTAAAAAAAACCCAATTAATGCAACAAATAAAAGATGACGTAGAGCACAAGCCCAGTTTGAATGCCTGTTAACTTCCATCCACAAATCCTTTTTGAACACAAGTTATTACATAAGTGTGTATGTATATATGTATGTATGTATTTTTACTTCAGAAATACGGCTTTCCTTACACATTTGAAATTGGGCTAAATTTTTTTGTAATGTGTGGGATTTAAGTATGACCAAACACTTGCCCCCAGTAGTGTGTATGGTAGAATACGGTGGCCCCCAGAGTTGCTTACTGCTTTGTTATGAGGGTGTCACCTACAGAAATGATACCAAACTCAACTTCATGATGCAGGACAGCCTCCGTTTTGGATGGTTTCCTGAGGTTGGTTTTTTTCTTTGTTTGTGGGTTACAAAGAGGAAAATAGTCTATGTTACTTCTAGCCCCTTTTCTGTCTGCAGTACTCTTTGGTCATTTGAATATCCCCAAGTGACATCTTTGCAATAATGTGATGTAAGATTGGGATTTGAAATCTAAAAACAGATTGATTTTGATTTTTTTAAAAGAACCATGTCCTTTAGATTTTCTTTACTAGAAACTCTAGTAGTTTTACTGTTTTTAATTAAAAAGTAAAATATATTACTTGTAAGGATAGTGGTTGTAAAGGGAAAGGAAATGGTCTTTCCCCAGCCCTGAGTGGGCTGCTGGGACATTCTGGCTGTGACCTTCTTTCCGCAGCTTTGTGCTCAGAGCGCTGGGGTCCACCTGGATCTGGGTAGTGAGCGAAGCCCGTGTGCAGAGTGTCAGTCTTTATCAGGTCATGGAACCCTTCTTAGTGCGTCAGTGACTTTTTAGTAGCTCTCCTAGGCCAAAGGCAACACCTACCATTTCATTATATTGAGTAGCTAGAGTCAGGCAAATTAGTAAGTGTTTATAAATAAGTATTTTACACTCTAACAACTTTGTGGCAGTTTGAAAAAATAGTAAGCATAAAATGAAAGGAAAATAAAGTTTTCATTCCCTTCTACTCACAAGTACTCCTGCAGGGGTGTGTGTGTGCATCGTGGGCTTGCAGGCCACGCTCCCCCTGTTCCTGCCCACAGGGCTTTGGGGCAGTGCTGTGTGTACAGCGCTGTGGAATACCCCTCCTGACACTGAGGTGCCTCCCACTGAAGGAGTAACACACAGTCTAGTGTGGACTCAGACTGCCTGAAGTCAGTGTCTCACGCACCATTGGACACGTGGAACTGTTCTGCTGAAAACCAGCAGCTCCTCAAGGGCTCTGGTGGCTCCATTCCAGGCCCCAGCGTGTGCTTCTTCCACCAGGACAACTACTGCTGTCCTTTCTGTGTCTCGGGATTCCTTTGTGAAATCACTGGGAAAAAACAAGGGATTCTGCTATTTAAAAAAAGTGCAAGAACCACTAAGGCAGAAGGCATCTTCTAGTATAAAGTTGTTTTAGGGCGCTGACTATATTCACATTGAGTAGTTAGTTAGACACACGAGTTTTAAGAATATCTCGCCCTTGTTTTAGTTTTACTTTTATGATTTAGATGTGTTTGTTCTTAATATTAGTTCTCTAAAAAATAGACTGTGAAGAGTTTTTATCTAGTACAAATTGCACAACAAGAACAACTTGGGAATTTTGGTTTATAGCAAGAATTTCAAACTTCTTGATTCAATCACTCATTACTCTGATTTTCATTTCTCATATTTTCAGTTGATAAAATAATAGTTTAGAATTCATTCTGTATGCTGATAATTAACTTTACTGTTTATAGATAGCGTTCACTTAAAGCTTCTGCAGGTCTGTCTTTTAAATGTGCTCTGTTGACTATGCTTCCTTTAGCAGAGGAATTCCTCTGCTGTCACGCTGCCCCTATCTTTGCCACCTCATTATAGCACGTCCCACATACACTTACCTTCAGGGTAACCTCTGCCAGCTGTAGGCTTCTAGTGTGTGGTCAGGTGGTATGGGGCTCTCGGGAGGTCCTCAGTGGGCTGCCATTTCCCTGATCTGTGTGCTGGAGGGTGGTAGGTTTCTGATGAGGAAGCAGTTGGCTAAACTGAGCCCGCACGAAGGAAAAGGGATATGAGAGCGTTCAGGATGCTGAGTTTGGAGACAAGGATCAGATGTGCATGGTAGGAGGCAGAGTGCAGCGGTCACTTCCAAGACTGGTGATGGTGGGTCATTGCCATTTCTTGATAGCATGTGACATTACTAGGAGAAGGAACATCTCCTGTCAATAATGGTAGCTTCTGTGACATATTAATGTTTTCCTTTATTTCCCTGTGGCACATGAGATCATTTGGTTTCCCAGAACAGGATTATAGCAAAGTTCTGGATACTTTCTTTTTTTCTGTACTTTGTGTGTATGTCTGTTATTTTCCAATTAGATTCTAAATGTTGTGAGGAAGTTGTCCCTGGTCAGTGTCTGGCATGGGTATTTGGTGTACTCTACAGGTACTAGTAACAAAATACTAAATTATTAAAACTATCACATAATATTTTGAATTACATTTCAGTCTGTCAGCAAGTTTTTGAGGTAATAAGGTATTTTGTGTCTATAAAATTAAATACACATCAGAATGTTGTATCAGCTACAGCCATTAAGTAACCATGGCTTCATTTGTTTTTCATGGTTTGAAGAAGAAAGAAGACTGGATGTGGATGAGAAGCCCCTAGTTGTGCAGTTGAATTGGAATAAGGATGACCGAGAGGGCAGATTTGTTCTTAAGAATGAGAACGATGCCGTCCCTGCTAAGGTACGGGACTCGGAGCCCCCTGGTCTTGTGCTGGGCAGGCCGGACAGAGGTACCGGGGCTGATGCTCCTGTTCCCCGAGCCGGCTCCTCCCTGCCACCTCCTCTGTTCTGCTGAATAAGCCCAAATGGAGCTCCTGCCTTTTTAAGACTTATGTGAGCTTCCGTTACTAAGAGTTAAAGTAACAGCTCCAGGTGCCCCCGCCCCCAAATCTTCTATTTAATTTTCTTCCCAACAGATTGGGAGAAGACTGACGGCACATGAGTTTCATTTTGTTTGTGTGATGTCAGGGTGTGTTCCATGTTGAAAGAGTCCTGGATGTACAACATGTGCTCCTGGCCTGACTTGCTACCGTGCTCTAGCAATTTGGCGCAAGCAGCAAGTACACGTAAACAGGAGTGGCCGTCCTCTTCCCGTTTTTTCATTTTTCTGTCCATGTTTTCTTTCATTCCCACACCACAGTTTCAGCTGATGTGCCTTTCCGTGGGCCACAGGTCCTCAGTGATGTATGCTAGAACTCGTAGGGTCAGGACGATGCCGAAGTAGCTAGTGAGAGAGATGGACGTGCTAATGTAACACAGAGGCACTTTGCTTTCCCAGTAAATTAACCGTTCTTTTTATGTTTCTTGATTCTCTACCAGTCAGCTTATTAAGTTACATAAAAAATAATTTGTCTCTGTATCTTCTGCTGGCAGGCCCTGTTATAAATTAAGAGTAAGCAAGCAAATAAACAAGATCTGGAAAACAAATGAAAAATTTTGGCACAATCTATACTAATAACTTTGCTTTATTAAAAGCCTGTTTATTATGGCTACTCTTAACATTTCTTTTGAAATTAAAAAATTATAAAATAGACAGTGATTTAAATGCTTATTTCCATATTTTCATTAGGTTTCTTTATTCAAATTACTTTATGCAAATTATTTGGATTTTTGTTTATTGAAAGTCGTATTTCATAATTCTCACCCCAGATTTCTTATTGAATTTGGTGTTTTATTTGCCTGCTTGTTTGCTTATTAGCTTGGAGTGGCAGTAAAATCTATACACAGTGAAATGCACAGCTACTGGATGTGTAGTTCATTTAGGTCTGCTGGACACACTCACGTAATTCCAGCCCAGTGAAGGTAAAGTGCGTTTCCGTCACTGCAGACCTCCTGTTCCAGGAGCTTTGCTTCTGACTGTGGTGCATGCGGGATGATGTGAGCTAAGCCATCAAGAGCTTTATGTGCCTGTACATGCAGTAGCCAGCATCCTGATAATGTTACTTTCATCAGAAGGCTCAAAGCAATGGACCTGAAAAACAGGAAAAAGAAGGAGTTATCCAGAACTTCAAGAGAACTCTCTCAAAGAAAGAAAAGAAGGAGAAAAAGAAGAGAGAAAAAGAGGCAATGAGACAGGCATCTGATAAAGATGATAGACCTTTCCAAGGGGATGACATGTAAGTCAATGGGGTGCTTCTGGGGTGACATTTGTTGCTGACATACATGTCGTCTGACGTGTCGTCTGGCTGTGCTCACCTTACGCGGGCACACTGATTAGTAGCATTGTTTTTTGAGTAGACCATGGTGTCAGTGTCCCTTTGCCTGGCCTTTCCTTTCCTTTCTGCTTTCCTGGTCCTTAAGAGCACAGAGGTTCCTCATGGACCTCATGCGCTTAACAGATGATCAGAGAGGTTGCCCAGCCTGTGGGAAGAGCAGCTGTTCCCTGTTAAGATTCAGCTGCCCCGTCTCAATCACTCCAGTCCCACCACCTCCTCTTCCTTATTTGGTCACACCAGCCCATCCTAGGTGGACTTACCTGTGTAAAAATATTTGCACCTCTGACCTCAGAGCCGAGGGAAGAAGGCAGACCATTGCTTTTCATAGTAATGGAAAGGAGACATTAGAAGAACTAGCTTTTCCCTTCTTGCGTGGGAGTGTCCAGGTCTGAATTCAGCCTTGAACTTTCTAGTTGTTACTTCCGTTGCCATGTGCTTAGGGCTCCTGCTGGCCTTGGTGTGGCCTGCACAGCTTTCTCCTGCTGGGGTAACAGGCCTTCGTTTAGAAAGTCAGAGCATGTAGGCTTGCCAGAACGAAAAAGGAATCACCTGTCATCCCATGAGCCCAGAGAGGACCGTAGTCTGTTTCTGCTGCATGAAAACGCGTCATGTGTGTATGTATGTATGTAGAGAATTTTTAAATAGAAATACAATCGCAGTCTTTTAAAACTAGAACTTTCCACATGACATTTTCACTAATATGTATATATATTTCACATAAATATATAGTTGTAAATACATATTCACAAAAATATTAAGTAATTTAAGTGACTGCAGTATTTTACCACATGTTTCTTTTCATGATTTATGTAGTCGGCCCTTACTGTGTGCTTGTAGGTAGTTTGCAGGTTTTGGGTGTTATAAATAATACTGCAGTGAATACCGGTTCCGCATCTGTGGGTACTCACCTGAGTGCTTCCTTAGGGTGTTTTGGAAGACGTTTGGCGACTGCCACAGGTGCTTCTTTGCCAGGCTGCCCTTGGAAAAGTCTCCCATACCCCTCTCGTTCCCTCAGACCCTTAGAGCTGTGGGGTGTTGCAGAACAGTGCACTGTCTCTGTAGCATAGGATATCTTGACAAAATTGCATTTATTTTATCTTATAACAAGGTAGCAGTCTTTCTGCACATTTCATTAACTATTTCTATTCTTCTGTTGTGATGACCTACCTCTTCAAGTCTCTTTTTCTTTTTTTGATTGATTTTTAAGTGTTCTGTATGCATTGAGGATATTAACCGTTTGTCAGTGAATGGTGGGTACTTTAGAGTGGAATTTGAGCCCATTTTGGATTGCGTCACAGGGATTTAATACTGTAATGAACATGAACTCCTGAGCATAGTATTACATAGTAAGCCTCCAGGTAACATAGTTACACAAGAGAAAGAAGTCGTATGAATATATTACTTATATATGAAGAATATCAAAGAAGAGAGTTTAAAACGTATGCTGTGGTTTGATCTACTTACCAGTTTAAATTAGGGGGTGATATGTTATTTCTTTTAAGAAAACTAGCTCCTTAAAATGGGTTGTTATGATTAAGAATGTAATTGTTATCAAGCATTAGTTAAATATATCAATCTCATCTTAATACTTAGTTTTCAACCTATCATTCTGTACAGTTGACTCATTGTAGGAACTATTAGAGCAATTTCATTTTGAAAATTTCTCTTCAGGAAAGTGAACATTGGTAAACCTTCTAGTTAAAAATTCATGCTGTTCGAGTTCTTCAAGATTTACTGTATGTTTAAGATTTTTACTAAATTAAAGTGTATTTGGTCTTTTATTTCTTGTGGTTGGAATGTTGTGTCACTCATTTGGTCTGTTTTAGGGTAACTGGTGGAAATTACTGAGATGTTTAATTTGTGCATTTTCCTTTTATACACAATAATTAAATTATGTAAACTCATTATAAAATTTTAATTCTAAATTTCTGCTTAGTTCAGTATTAGCTTGAGAGAAACTTGATTATTTATAGTAATTAGCGCATATGGTAAATAGTATATAAGAGACCTATGGGGGGACAGGTGGAGCCCCCAAACGTCTGCCATTTTTATTTTTGTACAATTGCAGTATCACTTTTTCTACTACAAAATTTTAAACATTTGGTTGGCGTCTTTTGCTTCTTACAGTGAGAATTCTCGACTGGCTGCCGAGGTCTACAAGGACATGCCCGAGACCAGCTTTACCCGGACGATCTCGAACCCCGAGGTGGTTATGAAACGGCGGCGGCAGCAGAAGCTGGAGAAGAGGATGCAGGAGTTTCGGAGCTCTGACGGGCGGCCTGACTCAGGTACGGGTTTCGGATGGTTCTTCTGCTACGTTGGTTGTAAAGGGTATTACTTCACTACGCTTTTTGTTTACGCACGAGGCCCATGTTACTGCATGATCCAGCCTGTTAATAAATACGTATCATATGTGTCTGGTACAAAATCACTGTTGGTGTAAGAGTTCTGTCCATATGGAGATATATCTAGTTATGTACTTCCCCCATACAGTTCATTTTTAAAAATTTTAATTCTGGAAAATGTCAAATACAAACAAAAGAAGAGAGAAAGATACAATGAACTCCCCATGTACTTATTACCAAGCTTCCATAATTAGCAACTTATATTTCGTCTCCCACATGTATTGCTTCCATTCCTAAACTGCATTATTTTGAAGCAAATCCCAGATTTCTCATTTTATGTATAAATGTTTTGATATATTTTCCTATAAGGTAAGAATTCTTCAAAAACAAAACAAACCAAGTATCATTATCACATACAGAGGAATTGAGAGTAATTCCTTAATATCATCAAATATCTAGTTGTTGTTCAAAATTTCCTCATTGCCTTAGACAATTCTGTTGAGTCAGGATTCAAAAAAACCCAACATATCTCAGTTGGTTAACATGTCTTTTATGTCTTTCAGTCTAAAATCCTCTTTCCTTTTTTTTTAAATTTTACTTCCCAGTTTGCTTAATCCTTGGTTTAATTTAAAAAACAAAAACCAGTGAGTTCCCTGGTGGTATAGTGGCTAAGGCTTCGGTGCCATCAATGCTGCGGCCTGGGTTCGATTCCCAGCCAGGGAACTACCCACATAACAAACAAACAAACAAACAAACTTAGATTGTTTTGTAGTTTTAGCCAACTATATCCTTTGATGCCATTTACCATTTTTTCCTCCTGTTTCTTGATTTTCTCGATTGTATAGAGATACAGGTTTAGATTTGGGGGAGGACAGAAATACTTAACCTTAGTTTCATCTCAGATGAGCAGTGGTTTGGAAAACATTTTAATGGATTTAAAATTTCTCAGTGTTTACCCATCTCTTGCAGTTATTGTCCTTATTGATTCTTGAATTGTCACTGTGAGCCAGTTGGGGGTCTCTTCCATCTGGCGCCTGAGTCTTTGACATGGCCACAGTGACCCTGGAGAGCTTTCTTTGTAACCAGATGTCTAGGTCATCTTGTCTGTCCCCTGCCCTGGATGAGGAACTGGTTTCTCTGAGGACTGTTGTCCCCTCTGGTGGGTTGAGCATCTGGTTGCAGGCGTGTTCCCGGCTGCTGGGTCTTTGCTTCAAGCCCTTCCAGTGGACAGAGCCAGGACATGCATTTTTTTTTTTAAAACTACTTTGGTTTTAGAAAAGTCTGTTTTGTTTCATTTTTTCTTAACAATGTATGTATATATTTTTTCCTAACAACATAATTATTTGCTTTTTCCTGTGATAGAGAGTAATGATATCAAAATAACAATTGTTTTTCGGGGCGTGGTTCCTGTACAGGTTGTGTTTATAACTGTGATCCAGTGTACACATGCGTTGGCAGGTTAGAACATGAAAGGGAAGCTGTGTTTACACTCCTGTTATGTTCACAGGAACCGCATTACCCTGTATTTTCTTGGTACTAGTCTCTTATCTTGTCTCCATTTGTGAGGCATTTTCACCCTGGCTCTAAAATACACGGTCACTTGATTTTGCTGCCGTGAGGTTGCTGATGACCCCATTGCCTCAGAGCTTATACAGAGTGTTAGGTTTCAGGGAGTGTCCCGACAGCCACTGGGCTGTCATGATGGACGCTGGCCCAGGAACTGATGTGCCACCCTAATATCACCAGCTTACATTGGCCTTCAGTGCCCTTGTAACAGTCTTCATTACACATATCATGGGAATTGTAGTATCAGTGACTCAGACTGGAGGAGAGAGGGATTTACTAGTTCTGTAGATAATCTAACATTACTTTAGAGACTTAAGTTATATATATATCCTACCTTGTTCAGTCAAGGATTTGGAAATGACTTATAAATATGTGCACTGAAAGGAAAATGGGGAGCAGGGTGAGAAAATGCAAAGGTGAAGAAGAAAGCTGTTAAATATTTTAGGAAGAGCAAGGTGAGTGCTTATTGCTACCTGCTGTGTGCTGACCACGTACCAGCCTGAACGACTTCTTCTGTCATAGGAAGGAGTTTATTGAAATGATAACTTCCTTAAGATTCCTTGGGGAATCCTCATGGGTGGGCTCAGGGGTGCGTATGTCATGATAAAGCTAGCTAGCTTAGAGTGCCAATTTTTATAAGTAACCTTAATGAAGTATTCTTATAAGAAATAGGGTTTTAATGTGGATTAGGATGTACCATTCCTATGAATTATTAAGTTAAGACAGGAAATTTTTTGTACGTCCCTTCAGGCTGTGTACCCAGAGACCTGTATTTATTTTCCCCTGCCATTGGGGGTGATTTGAGGGGAAAGTTTGATAAGATCTGTTAATAAGCTGCTGACGAGTTTTAAGCTGGGGATTTAGAATGCTTTTAATTAGGCTAAGCTTCATATCTGAAGAGACAACGATGGAAGCAGAGTGGAGGCTGGGTGTGAGGACAGTGCGGGTGGAGGTGGGCATGCCCCCACTGTATGTCCTGTGGAGTCACTGAACTCGGCCATGGGCTGTGGGCTGTCAAGAGAGAAAGCCTGGAAAGGTGTTAGAGGTAGGATGACCAGGAACTGTAGCAGACTGGGTTCTGCTGCTGAAGGGTGACATTCAGGCTGACTCCCTGATTTCACTTGGGGAGATGCTGATGGACTGTGGGATGAGAGAACCTTTGGGAGTGGGAGTAGGTTTCACTCTGTGTGTTATAGGAGCTGCTGGTGTGTGATTGGGTCTCCTGCGAACGAGAGAACTGTTGCAATGTCAGGTGCAGGTGAAGATTAGGGAGTCTGCTGGAAGGCATTGTCTCTGGGCAGGGAGGAGGTTTTTCTGGGTAGAAAGTACACAGGTAACACAAAAACTTACGGGAAGGCCGTTGTAGAGGAGTAGGCAAAGAAAACAAAAAAATGAACTCCGATGATCAGATTGGAGAAATAGCAGAACAATCCCAGAAGTAGAGCTTGTCTGTTAAAGGGGATGGTTGGGACAGAAGGGACATTTTTCTATGCACACTCCCAGGAAGCTCTAAAAAACTAGATTTTGTTGGCAAAATAGCTGTTTCTGGTTAATATTAGGGAAGCCCAACATGTTAGGTTCAGGTGTTCTGTTGTTTCTAACAAGTAACTTAGAAAAATACAGCCTTACAACCTGCTGTAGTTACTAGCTTAGCTGTTAGTCTGGTAAGGATCGTGACAGCTGGTCTGTTATTCCTGTCTCATTAGCCTCCTGGTTGGCTCCCCAAGTTGCTGACATGTACCCACCTAACTCACTTCACAGCTGATCAGACACCGTAACTTGTAAATAGCTTTGGCTCTGGAGTGTGTGAAATATTTTTAATGCTTAGGTATGTTATGTTCACTTGGTGATGTCTTCAAAGTATAACTGACCCAGAATGCCTTACATATCCCAATCAACTGATTTGTGACATAGGTATTGTACCCTCAGATACAGTCGTGATTATTTCTTACTGAGACTTTCATGAACAGAATGGTGACTTTTCATGGAGTTGGCCCCTCTCCTTCATCATCTTTCTCATCCTGGTCTTGGGAGCAGCAGAGGCTGTGACACGGGTGCTGGGCTGGGCAGGGGCCGGGGGGACCTGGTACTGTGAGTCTTCAGACTAGGGTGACAATCCCACTTTAAAATGAGAACTGAAGCATGTTTATACAAATAGATTTGAGTCCATAGTAGGTGTTTTTCAATGTTAGCTTCTTTTCTCTCTCCTTCCTTTAGCAAATTGGGTGTACATGCATCTTTGTTAAGACAGTACCATGGAGTTTTGCTTGTAAACTAAAAACCTTTTAAATCAAACTGTGTCTATTTATTGTCTTTTTTCTTTTCTTTTTTCTTTTTTTTGATCAGAATGTCTTAACACTCATTCTACTAAAACCAAATCAAGTTTTAGATAGATGTTCTAAAACATTCAAATGTGTGATAAAAGTAATTCCATCCAAAGGCTAAATTCATTTGGCCATGTGAGTATGAATTTTATAGCTATCTCATCACGATGTGTCCTTTAGAAGTGCCACTCATGTCATCTGTAGGAACTGTACTGATTTTTTTAAATGACGTTCTGATAAAACCTGTCCTTAAATTTTTTCAGACCAAATAGTTTTTCATCTTCTGTGGTCTGTGACTTTGGGATTACAAAGTCCCTGTCTAGGCTTTTAGCAAATGTAAAACTTTTTAGAAAAATTTAAGTTTCTGACCATTTGCATTTCTCTGTGGCCAGCTTGATGAGGCTGCAGGCCCACCCCTTTGCTTTTCCAGCAGGTGGTCGAGTTTGCTCATTGGTCGTCTAATGGATGTGTAGAGCACACAGGTGCTGCCTCAGCAGGTAAAACTGTTGGCACTCATTCTCCTGTACATAGGTTTTTCTTACAGATTACTTCAAGTCTGTGTGTGGAACAAGAGTGTAATTAAACAAGGAGGAGCGCGTTGTGCTGCAGTGGCTCCCTACTGCTGTGTTGTCCCTCTCCGCAGCCACTCTTCACCCAGAAGCCAGCGTCCTCCTCAAACAGCACAAGGGGCATTTTGCCCACCACCCTACCCACGCATAAACGTGCACGCACACACATGCACATACCCCCCCCCCACACACACACACACGCGCGCGCGCTCTCCCTCACACACAGCTTAAAGCTTCCTAGCGGTTCCATTTCAACTAGAATAAAATCTGAACTCGAGGTCTCAGCCAGTCTGATGCATCTCTCTGTGATCACCTCCATCTGTCCACCCTGGCCAGCGACCCTGGCCTGACTTACCCCAGTTGTAGGCCTGAGCACTTGCTGGCCCCTCTGTCCAGAAGGCATCCTAGGTGGTCATGCAGCTGCTGCTTGTCATTCAGGGATCGTGACAAATGTTGACTCTTCAAAGACACTTCTACCAGTCATCCTGGGTTAGAGGCTTGTATTTTTCACGTGGATCACTGCCTTAAGTTACTAGTTGTTTTCTTGTTAGTCTTCTCCATAGCACCCTACAACCAGAATGTGAGCTGTTTGCAGGCAAGGTCACTGACCTGTTTGTTCATTGCTGTGTCTTCAATGGTGGGACAGTGGGGCCCTCAAGGCGCTTGAGTTTGCACGTGGTCAGATGTGTTGACAGCCTGACTCCTCCTGAGTCGGTGGATTTGCATTACAATATTAGTGTGCACTGGCTGGTTTCTTAAAAGACCAATGTGATTTTACTGTGAGTCAAGTTGTCAAATGCAGTTCGTGCCAGGCTTGTCAAGGAGAGAACATGAGAAATACTCAGTAGGCAGCATATCTGCGTTAGAATGAGAAAAGAGTAAGGGGTCCTGGAAGTGTAGGACTTGCTTCAGGAGACTCACAGCTCCTTCAAGTTGGAGGTGTGAACACGAGAACGCTAACCCGAGACCACACCATTGGAGGCCTTGCTTCATTTCCCTGGTATTCTCAGAGCTGTACTGCACATGTGAGGGCTTATAAACGTAGATTGTAAGTAGAAAGCAAATGATGATACCAAAAGTGACAGTAATCTATATATAGAATTCCATCAAAATATACTTACCAAAAAAAACCAAAAAAAACCCTCAGGATATCCAAATTGCTCTGCTGTCATTAATTTTTTCCCACATTAGTCCCCAGCTAGAAGTGACATCTGTTTTGTGATCGGGAAGTGACAGTAGGGCCAGTGCTTTCATGTCGAATACCTTCTGAACTGTTTTTGGACTCTAGCACCATATGTCTCCTGGGGTCTGGGTCAGTTTTGTAAACTGATTTATTCAGTGGGATTAATAGTTTAAAGTTCATCTGGGTTTTTAATTTGTTTCAGATTGGTGATCAGGAAATAGAGAAAATGGGGAAAGTAGGTATGTGAGGGTGTATTAATTAGTAAGGCAGTGGGGAGGCGGTTGGGGAGAAAGCAGTATCGTCAGCACACTCGGGAGGCTTTTCCTTTTCCATCCGTTTTCCCATCGTGGGAATCACTCTGTCATTAGGGAACTTCTTTGGCTTGAAGAGAGGACAAAAGTCTTTGTCACACAGGATCAGTCGCTGTAACGAAGTGTCCCTAGATCCAAGTTGCTGCTGCTGAGTGCCATCTAACAGGAGGTGAAGGTGGAGTTACATCCATCTGTGTTGGCACTCCCTGCAGCTGGAATTTAGCTGTCCTTTTCTTAAGTGACAGTGAGCGCTAGCTGTCTCTGTTGTTGGATAAAGTTGTGATCAAAAGTGTCTCGTGTTTTCCAGGTGGAACACTGAGGATTTATGCAGATAGTTTAAAGCCAAACATCCCCTACAAGACCATCCTGCTGTCCACTACAGACCCTGCGGACTTCGCGGTGGCCGAGGCCTTAGAGAAGTACGGTCTGGAGAAAGAAAACCCTAAGGATTACTGCATCGCCCGGGTCAGTGACCGTCACAGTGGTGCCAGGGGACACTGTTAACATTTTCATAGATATCATTGCAATTGTCATTTTGTATATATGAGAGCAGATAACTTTATTTTAGTGAAATCTGCTTTAATGACATTTTCTTACGACTTTTACTAAGATATGCCTTAAAAATTCAGCTTTTAAGTAAATTTCAATTTGTTATTTATAATTAACCAGTATTTGGTTGATATGGTTAGTAGCCATCCATAATTTCTTGTAGATAAAAGAGTATTTCCTAGTGTATGTAAGTCTAGTAAATAGTAATCAGTTCCACAAAGTTGCATTTAAGATTCAATGACTTTGCCTAACTTTTATAGGTCAAAATCAGAAAATGGAAGAACACCTTAATCAGGGTCGTGCGGTTGTAAAAGCCCACTTTGGGTTTTCACTGACAGTCTCTCTTGAGGTCATTTGATGACTTCTTTGGAGGCTGTCTTGGTGTTGGTTTGCTGCTGTGTACTTGCACGTTTTCTTCTGCAAGCTCAGGCAGTACAAAGCACGAACTGATTATTATTTTAACTTTGAGTTAGAAATTTTTTGTTTTCTTGGCTTGCCATCTCATAAACTATGTATATGTAGCTCTTTCAAAATTAGTCATCTATTATTTTATCTATTTTAATTATTCAATAAATATTTAAGTTTCTTTTATTTGTTAGATACTATGCTGAGGTAGAATAATAAGAGCTGCCTTCAGAGAGCTTATCATAAAGAGACAGGCCAAGAAGGAGAAGTACAAACAAGGAGCTTTTCACCTGGAATGGAGGTCGGAGAAGGCTTCCTGGGCACGTTGTGGGTAGATGTGTGGGTGTTATCTAGAAGTGGAAGTTGGGGAACCAGCTTTTTAGCCACAAGTGGTCATGGGAACATGAAATTCGTGGCGTTAGCCTGAAACTTCTGAGCCGTCCCACATGGCTGGAGGTATAGCGGTACACAACCAAGATAAGGTTCGAGATAAGTGAAGGCCAGATCCTGAAGTAGGGTGCATTCTAAGGCAAAGATGCTAAGTCTAATATGAAAGCTGTGAAGAAAGATTGATTCCTGTAGCATAAGGGTGTGTTAATATAAACCTAACTTTTTAAGGTAACTTGAAGCAGTGTAGCCACTAATGATAGGGTCCTATAGCAGAGTCTAATCCACTTGCTATGTGCCCATGACGACATACTTGGGTTAAGGTCTGTTAGGATAACATTTTCACATTAACTGTAGGTGGAAAATGATGTTTACATGCCAGCGACTTGGCTGCTGGTATTTTCTACAACCATGTTTTGGTTCATGTTAAACTAAGTTAGGACAGAGGTGGAGCAAACATCTAGTGTGTATGTGAGGTTACTGGGCACTGTCACCCAGCTCTTGCTTTGCTCTGTATTACTGGGGACTTCTTGAGATTAAGAAATTTGTTTGGCTACCATGAAAACATAGAATAGAAGGTAATACAGTGTTATGAATATTTAAGAGTAGAGTGGATGCAGTATCTTAAAAATATTTGTTGAAAATGATCAGCCCTATAACATACCTAAATAGTCTGATTAAAATTTAATCATAAAGACAGGTTATCTTCAAGAAAAAGAAAACTATTCTCTTTTGTTGTTAGGTGATGGTGGTTGTAAGATTAGACGATGGTTATCGCAAGATTAGATGAAACACCTTAGAAACAATTGTTTGTTATGAAAAGGTGGGTTAGGGACTAGAGAGATTGAGATTAGCAATAATGAAATTGTCTTTCCTTAAAAAGTTACTCAAGGTTAAGCATTACATATTGTCCTTTCATATAAAAGTTTGTTAACAAAAACAAAAAACCCAGACTAGTTCTTTGGGGGACCAAGGAGGCAGGTGAATAAAAACCACCCAGTCAGGCTGGCTAAGCTTTTTATTGGAAGCAATTTTCCTTTGCTTGCTTTTGTTGATGGTTTAGTGGGAATTGTTGGTAGTATTTGATCAGTTTGATTTTTACAGTGACTTCTTTACTGAAAACAAAAAATTCTTTTCTTTAAATATCTGCTGATTTACTTTTTAGAGGTAGTCACAGTGAATTATTTTTTCCTTTTAGGTTATGCTTCCTCCTGGAGCCCAGCATTCCGATGAAAAAGGTGCTAAAGAAATTATCCTTGATGATGATGAGTGTCCTTTACAAATCTTCAGGGAATGGCCAAGTGACAAGGGTAAAGAGTAACTTTGTTAAAGAATTACTTCAATGATATGTTAAATTTCTACCTGAAAAACCGGTTGTTTGATCTATCAGGATGGGTAAAGATGCGCACCACAGTGTTTTTGATGGCTGCTTGCTGTAGTTGTCAGTTCCTCCTTGGACTTGCTAGGTAGGTCCTAGGCAGTTCCCTTTGTCTGAGGGCCACACTCAGCGTGTGTGAGTCTCGTGTATAAACCTGGAGCGGACTGTCACACTACAGTGATCATCTCATGTCCTGAAGAAGCCGCAGCACCTTAGCCCTGTGTCAGCCCTGTGGGAGGCCTATCATTGTTACCTGTCAACAGCCTGTCAACAGTGGACTCCTTGCTGTGCTGACCACATGAACTGAGTGGTAGTTGGACACGTGTGTTATCATAGGGAAAATAACCTACCACCCTGAAGATTAGCCGGTAATTTAGTTATTTCAAAAAAATGAGTCCAGACTTTCCATTATTCAGATCAGGTCCTCTGTTACAAACCAGTGAGAATTTAAAGCTATGTTTTTGATGAGATACAGTTTTCTTGAGTTCAGATTAACACTATAAGCTAACTGTTGCTCTGTAGAAGGCCTTTGAGTTAACAGATATTTGCCAATTGATCTGATCAATACTTGAATGTAGAGTGGTAGTTTTAAAAGGCCACTTGCTTAACACTTTCTCTATACAGTATTAAGTTAAACTTCATTAAAGTCAGATTCCTTTGAATTCTAAGTTAATTAGATAAAAATCAGATCAACTAAAATATATTGGTGTATATGTATTTATGTGTGCATGTATTATATGTGTGTATGAATATATTTATTGATTGTAGGGTTGCTTGCCAATATAAACATTCATCTATTCTTAAACTGATGTATCACTGTTGGAGCATGTAATGTAAAATAAGTTGATTGCTAGAGTGTTTCAGAACCTATCAAAGGACTAATATTTACTCTGTTGAGTAAAAGTATAAATTGGGAATGCTTTCACACAGTTAGTTATTCCTAGGGAGATGTTACTGAGTTACATTTTCTTCATAAATCTTTAAATAGTTGACGCCAGTCAGCAGGCAATCTCCACTAACTTGAGTCTGGTTTGTAATTTACAACATCACTGCTCTAGGGATTTTAGTCTTTCAGTTGAAGAG
The DNA here is from genome assembly GCA_004026885.1 of Lyroderma lyra. NCBI lineage: Eukaryota > Metazoa > Chordata > Mammalia > Chiroptera > Megadermatidae > Lyroderma > Lyroderma lyra. The sequence goes on from PVJL010006925.1 coordinate 56,451, forward strand.
GAGGCCACCGGACTATGTCTCAAAGAAAGCGAAGAAGCACGTGGACGGGAAGCTGGGGAAGGGGAAGGAGAGGGCCGACGGCGCCGGCTACGGCTCTGCGCTTCCGCCCGAGAAACTGCCCTACCTGGTGGAGCTAAGCCCAGGTAAGAAGAAAACTCTTACCGGTGTTGGTTTGTTTAGCTCTCGATGTTTATACAGCTCAATGAGTTTGATCTAGGCAGTCTTTCTGTTGGCTCACAATTATTTTTAGACCATTTATTTAAAAAAGTAAGCTTTATGAGATGACATTTATTAAAAACAAAACAAAACAAATCCCTAAGGTCATAAGATATGTACTTTCATGCATAAAAATAAAATTCACTGGGACCGAAACGAATATTGAAAATCAAAAGTTAAAATAGTGAATTTTAGAGATTGAAGGAGAGGTTTCAATTGGTGTAGTCCCTTATCATTTTGGTTTTCAAATAACCTTGTAAAATACTTAATCTACTGAAAATGACAAACTGAAGTGTCCTCTTCTTAGAGCAGATTTAATAAAGACAAGTCTCTGTGTGTTTATCATATGATTGTTTAATGTGTGAAGAGTTTCAGAAAAGAATGTCTTTAACAGTACGTTTAAGAAATCCATCTGTAAGAGAAAGGATATTTGGTTTTAAAATGATAATGGACTATATTTATTTTTAGGTCAGTCCTGTAATTTTGTTTATAGAGCTCTCTTAAGCTAAAGCTGTTGTTATAAGTGAACCATCAGGTAGAGAAATGCATTGGTATTCTTAAAGAACTGTCTTACACACACACATCCCTATGTGCTCTATCTGTGGCATACCTGTGATATATGTGATGTATTTGTTATTCAGCTACACTGCATCATGTCTTACTTCCTTGATTAAAAAATGGGAATACGTGGCCTGTATTATAATAGCCTGTGAAAAACAGGCTGTTGCACCTCCCGTGCAGAACTGCTTTTAAATAAAGCTCAATTAGTCGTTACAGAAAAAACTGAAAACCAAACTGGATATCTGGATAATCTGTGGTTCCTTTGGGAGGAAGTATATTATTCTCTGCCTTGATTCTTGAGTGTTTATTTTCATTCACAAGATTATAACAGTTAGGGTCAGGGATGGTCCAGAAGTCTTACGGTTCAGTTATGTGGATGCAGGAAGAGTGGGGTGCTCTGCATGATCCTGAAACTCACCCTCAGTGGCAGTATGCCGAGGTAGTCATCTTCATACTGATTGTGTTTTGAGGGCTTTTTGGTTGATTAGCTGTTTGTGAGGAATATGTGAGTGTTGCTTTGTCCCTCAGTTCTCTGGCTGAAAAGTTCATTTAAACTTTTGGTTTCTCGTTCCGGTCGGAAACATGTCCCATCGTGTCTGTACAGTGTATGAGCATGTCAGTGCCTGGTCATCTGAGGTGATGAATAGCAACTATGAGACAGCCATTTGTTTTTAAGATCTTTGGGCATTGGATCTGTTCTTTAAAATTTTGAATTACATGCTAAAAACTAATGATTGTTTTCTCTAAACCAAAATTTTTGAGGATCTGGAGTATTACATAAGTTCAGAGAGAGTTAATAAATAGCTGACATAGAATAATTTTTAGATGAATAGTGTAAATTTGATTTGAGTGGATAGCTGTGACAGGATGTGAATTCATTCATTCATTCATTCATTCATTCATTTTACAAATAGTTACCCAGTACTTATTATGTATCAGACATTGTTATAGGTCTTGGAGACAGAATACCTACAAAGCAGATTAAACCCCCTGACCTTGGGAACTTACAATCTAGTGGGAATTGCTAATTTGACTGCTTATTTCATACTTGCAGTCTCCCAGGTGATAAAGTACATAGGTGAAGCTGTTGTAGGTGTGGGAAGATAGTAGAGCCTAGATAATTCTGTACTACTCTTCACCAGATACTGGCAGTAGCATGTCGTATGTGCTTGTTCATACCTTTCCTTGCTTCATGGCTTTCTGCTACCTTTGGTCAACATTTCCTGAGTCCCTACTTCAGGCTGTAAGCAGTGGGAACAAAGGTGAGTAAGGTTGCTCTTGCCTTCAAGTGAATGTCACACTGAGCGCCACTCATGACGCTGAGTCCTGGTGATGGTGTTCAGCCGGCTGTCACTCCTGAGTACTGTGGACTGCCTCCGGGACCACTTTCCACGTTGTTCCACAGACACCTGCAGTGCCGATGTGGACCCCTGTCGAAGGGGAGCAGGCAGTTGTTGGCTGGCCTGAAGGCCGGGCCGAGGTCTTACACCAAAGCCTTGTTCTTGGCACTGCCTCACGCTGTCTCTCTAGGTTTTCACTCTCATTAATTGCGCAGTCAGCATGCTGAATGAAAGTGACTTGTTTTCCATTTGGGAGCAGGCAACATTGCTAAATGTTGACTTGTTGTGAGCGGATGTGCACTGTATTTCCCTGGACACATTGTCAGCTACGCACATACCCCCAGGGCTGGGCCTCGGTCCTGTAGTTGTGGGTGGGGCGTTTTTGAGATGCGGTGTATGCTCACACTGTCTTTTATAGAAACGGGGTACAAAGTCATTTTCTTTGCTTTGGATTTGACTGTGTCCTTTCCACAGAAGGAACCAGCAAGCTGGGTGGTGGTCTCTGACTAACTGCCTCTCCCCCGCTGCGAAGGGCTCACCTGTAGTCTTGGGGCTCCCTTACCAGTCTGCGTGGGTTTCTGAGCACACTGCCTGGAGCCCTGCTGTCTTGTCCTCATGGTGCTGGAAGCGGGCGGGTGAGGTTCACGGGCCACCCTTTGGGAGGTGTCTCACTACAGCTCACCCTCTCCTGTCTCTCCTCCTGCCCTCCTCCACGTGTCCGCATGGCCTCTGTCCGGCTGACGCTGCCTTCACCTGGGTCCTGTGCATGTGTTTCTGACCCCAGGGAGAGGGAACCGCTTTGCCTACTACAACTACCCCACTTACGAAGGTAACGCCTGCTTCGTCCTACCTTGTCTGCCGTTTTAGCCACAGCTCTGGCGGAACCTCACGGGCAGAATGGTGTTAGCTGACCAGATGATTGATGTGTTAGTTTTTGAATTGATATAAATAACTTATTGTAGGAAATGTAGTGTGCTGTCATTTTATTCATATCTACTAAGTATTCCATGTGCAGAGTTCACTTAATTTAGTAGAAGCTTATTTTGTAAAAGTGTCCAGTTACTTTATTTAGGCTTGTCCTAAGTGAGAACCTGGGACTAAAGAGAAAGGGCTGTTTTCCTGTCCTTCCCATTTTACCCCCAAAAAGGAAGACGGGCCAAACGGGGAGGAGGGGGCGGGGACGGGGAAGGGAGAATGAGATGTTGTGGGGGAAGAGAGAGAGTGTGGCAGGCAGACAGGAGCAGCGGCTTGTTACCATGGTCGTGAGGTCTGGTCCCATAATGGTTGGGAGTAGAAGTGTCTCAAAGCAGAGGCATGTCTGAGCCTTCTTGGGAGACTAAGGAGGAAGAGACCAAGCCGTGCGCTTGGCATTCACTTCTATCTGTGATCTTCTCTGTAGGGAGCCAGCGTTCATGACAGGTGTGCGTTAGTGTTCTCAGGGTCTCCTCCTGGTTGAGGGTCCTCCTTCCCTGCTAGCAAAGCTGTGCTCTTGGGATACGTTTCTCAGATTTTGCACATCCCAGTCTTTGTCATCTTAAATAGTACAGCTAGTTTTTGGTTTTATAGAAATTCTTCTTTTCTTCTGTTTTTATGTTTTAAATGTTACTTTTTTCCATCTTGAATGTAACAGTCAAAAACTTTTCCATGCTATATAAAGTTTAGTTACCTTGTAACACATTATAGTAATTTGTTGAATTTTCTCCAAACTGATCTTATAGATTTTCATTGGGTATTAACCAAACTTGGAGTTTTGGGTTTTTAAAATAGAAACAAGTGATATTTATTACCTGTTTTGATATTCATATATACATAGAGTCTAAAACATGTTTTTATTGTTATTTACTCCTGAAGAAGATCATATTTCCTTTTTTTTTTTTTGCCTGATGTGTATACAAAATGCAAATACTAATAAAGTTATTAACGTTGCCCAAAGTGTTCTTATATTTTATGCCAATTCTGTTCTAGGAGAGTTTGGTTTTTACCCCAGTACAGTTAGTTAAAGTAGCTTGTAAGGTTTGTTTCAGTAAGCTCCAGAATTTTTTGATAGTTTCTTACCTGTTGCATGGGTTCGCTAAAATGTGAGGTCTGCGGAATGTGAGTTTCTGTTCACGTTCTCATGGTGGTCTCTCGCATCCAGTGTGGTGCCTGGGACGCAGGGAGCTCTTCAGTCCGCACTCTAGTCCTTCCCTTCCTCCTCCTAAGTGATGCAGAAGAGAGGGAACACTTAGCACGGCAGTCACACCAACTGTCCCGAGTTTCGCTCTGGGAGCAGGTGAGGACAGTGCAGAAGCGAATGTACAGAATTGTTGTGGAGGGACCACAAAGTGCCCTTTAAATGCGTTCTGAGGTGATCTGCATAACGAACTAGTTCCTGTCTGTGTTCAGAGTAGTAAAGAAAATTTCGTGACATCTCAAACAACAAAAAAGGCAGGCACATGAGATGCAGGATGGTGTGAATGGTAATTTAGGGGCCAGGGTTGGCAGGTAGAGTTCAGGATACTCAGATAAATTCGAATTTCAGATGTAAAGCATCAGTTTTTTAGTGTAAGTATGTCCCAAATATTGCACAGGTGACTGCCTGATTAGTGTCATGTATTTCAACCCCAAATAATATTCTAACATTTGTACAAAAGAGAGAGAAAGAGAAGAATCTGTGTATGCAATTCTCTAATTACATGTGCATAAAACAGATTTTGAAAGATTTGTTCTAGGGAGAACTAGCAAAAAGAGTCATGGAAGGGAAGGGTGCTTTTCACTGTGTACTTTTTGTGCCTTTTACATTTCAAACAGTGCAAATATATTACATGGTTTTTAAGACAGTGATAAAATTAAAAGATATTAAAACCTTTCTGGTAGAAGTACTGTTGTATATGGTAGTAGTAGTAGATATTTCTCTGCTTTTAAAGGTGCCCCCCAGATTTGTTGTAGTTATTTAATGGGAAGAGGGGGGCTCAGGCACTTTAAGCAGAAATGGACTCTTTGTAGACTACCTGTGGAGGAAGGGGAGAAAATGGAGAGATTTTTGCTGTAGGCCACAATTTTACGTGTTCGTTACTGCCTGTGAGCTGATCACTGTACTTGTAATTAGGAGTTGGGCAGGGGCTATTTATAGAGGAGAGATACCAGTTATTTGAGCACGACCTGCCTCCGTCTCCTTTCTCTTCCCTTCTTCCCCAAACGCCAGCCACACACCCTGTGTCTGCTAAACCCGGGGCCACAGTTGAGGTCACTCAGAGCCTGCCTGCAACTGCTGTCATTGCTGTGGGCTTGAAAGAGGAGGGCCGGGAGGACCCCTTCTGTCGGGAACCCGGGGGTGCCTGTCTTTCTGCCTGTGGTTCTTCACCTGTTGATGGAGATGTTGGTAGAGAAGAGAATGTAGTATCTGCGTTAGCACACATGACACCTTCCAGAAGAACATTACTGGGAATTGTTCTTCCGCCCTGAACGCATGTTTTTCATGTTCTTATGTTGTTAACTTTGTATTGAAATAATTGTTCTTCTTCACTTGTTTGCTGCTTTTGCTTTCTTTATAATTCATTTGGGTAATTTCTGTGTGACCATATTGTATTACCCTGTGTTCTTCATTTTTAATTCATAGTTACTTCCTGTTAATGCATTATCTTCATCGGAGGCATACTGTGGGCTGGACCTGTGCTGAGTGCCAGGATAGGGAGAGTTTTCTCAAGAGGTTGACCGACCACCCAGGAGCTCAGAGGTGGGGGGACTGGGCGAGCAGCTAGAAAGCGCAGTGCGACACGGTCCGTGGGCTGGAGATGAAGCAGTCCTTGGTGCCATGGAGGGTGACAGGGACACAGTGCTTCCCGATCGTGTGTCCCTGTCTGCCTTCAGGACTGTCCGTGGTGTGGACAGCCAGCCGAATCGTAAACATGCAGACCGGATGGACTCAGCAGGCTGGAGGTGCCGGCCACATCCAGGGAAAGTCCAGAGGTTCTGACGCCTCAGTGTGGATCAGGACTTAGAGTTGAACGTAAAATTGTTTAAAAAGTGTTCCACGTACCACCACGTGCAATGAGGACACAAAGCATGAAGAAGACAGAACAACACAATAGGTCACACTGGGAAATGACCCAGAGGGCGAACCAGCTTTTCTGTATATGTTGGACATTTGTTGTCTCTAGTATTACTTCAGTTTCATCTCAGCTTCACCCAGATTTCTGATACATTTCAGAAATAGAAATTTTTTATTAGAATCTTCTTTGGTATATTCTAAAATTAGCAACAGTGCTGACAGAATGTGCATATTCATGGTGTCTTTTGTCTGTGAGTGTTGGGGCCATACCACAGCTAAGATTTTAGCAGTCTCCAACCCTGTGTGCACTCCGGATGTTTCACTTCTCGAGTGCTCAGAGCTTGCTTACACTCCTGATCCCAGTGATAGAGCTTTTAACCAGCAGCTTGATAAGTGATGCTGAAGGTCACTAATGCCTCACTAAGTTATGTCAGGGAGACTACGTGCCTTCCAAGGAGACTCGGGTTGCATAGGCTGACCACCATGGCTGAAGTTGTGTCAGGATTCGTTGGTTCTCCTGGTACACTGACAGCTGTGAAATCAGAATAAGTCTGCAACTGACGTCATCCTGTGTTAGATGGAAGGTGTCAGGTGAGACGTGAATAGACGTGTGGGGGTGTGACTGAGACGGACACCTTGGCCATGCTCCTCTCCCTCCTCCCCAGACTGTCTCCACTGTAGAGATTCTCGGCACAGGGAGATTTAAAATCTCAGCAATCCACTGAGGTGTAAAGCAATGCAAAAACGAAACATCCAGTCTCCCCTTCTGTCCTTCGCCACAGTTCTCGTCCACGGAGCTGAGCATATTCCTGGTATTTCCTCTGGAATGTTCCTCTCATTAAGGGGTGTTATTCAGGAGACACAGGCTTGGGCCTCATCCCCAAGGATTGTGGTCCAGCAGGTGTGGGGTGAGCTGTGAGGTTGTGCATTTAAGAACCTGCATCAGTGGTGAGCTGTACCCTCCAACCTGTTGGGGGCTGTGTGCCCTGTGGACGGCAGGCTTGCTACAGGAGGGGTTTGCTCTGAGGGAAGGCCCGCACATCTGTGGTGCTCATTGGTTGCTAACAGAATTGCTCCTTAGACTCATTTACAACAATCCAGGGCTGTGTGGTAGAGAGCATTTCTTTTTATGGGACAAGAAAATGTTGGTATGAATGACAGTAGTGGCACCTTGCGGTATATTGGACAGAAGCTGATGTGTTTATGTGTCTAAATTGGAATTTCCTATATCTAGTTAGTTAGATCGCATGGTATAAATTTGGAGAGAACTCTGGTGCCGCTTCTAAGATCACCTTTTGTTTGCTTATTTGTCTCAAATAACACGACGACAACATGGAACTTTGCCCACGAAGCTGTTCCTTGTCTTTTCACAGACGGTTCTGACTCCAGAGACAAGCCGAAGCTTTACCGCCTCCAGTTGAGTGTTACCGAGGTGGGGACAGAGAAGTTTGATGACAACTCCATCCAGGTACGCTGTCGTTCTGCTCTGAGCTGCCCTCTGTCATTCTGTGATTCTTACATTTCAGTAGGCAGTGGCACTTGGCAACGAATGACTGAATGGATAAAATTAAAGACTTTGTATTTTAGTATAAATGTCACTTTTGTTTGCTTCAGTGTGAGAAGATCGGAGTGTGAGGTTATGTCCACACCCAACCTCTAGAAACGTGGTGTGGGCATGACATTCCCCTGAGACTGTTTACTTTTCTCCAAAAGATGGTGATAATTTTATAGGTCTCTTTCAGGATTCAGGGAGATTAATTCTGGCAACGCCCATCGCTGGTTCTGACACATATGGTAATAGGCATTCAATAAATTATGATTTAAACGTTAGCTGTGTGCGTTCTCAAGTCCTTAAATAAAACAGAGCTTAACACGTTCTGCGAATAAGGAAGGTCAGAGGTCGTCACTTCATCACGTGGAACTCAGGCAGGTCAGCCCTGGTCTTCTCACTTCTCAGCTACGAGGGATGGGTCAGATTGCTGACGTCATGCTCACTGCTCACACCCTTCCCTTCCTAGCACAGCAGGAGAACAGAGGAATAGGAACTTGGAATCATAATCGTCTGTATCCACGTATCCATTAAACTTTCTGTTTGAGATGACCATAGGCTTTTTGATGCAAAGTTACCATATGCCTTAAGTCAGGTTGCTGGATGCCAAAAACAAAATGTTCAATTATGTCGACAGTTTGTTTTTGTACTATTGATAGAAAGTCCACTAAAAATACACTAAAAATCCAGACTTTATTGGTTACATTTACCATAAAATGGGAGCTCACAGTTTTAAATTTCTGTTTTTAAATACTGCATACCCTATGATGGTAGTTTCTTTGATTTTCTTTTCTTTTTAGTTGTTTGGTTCAGGAATACAGCCCCATCACTGTGACCTCACAAACATGGATGGAGTTGTCACTGTCACACCAAGAAGCATGGATGCTGAAACTTACGTGGAAGGGCAGCGCATCTCAGAGACGACGATGCTGCAGAGCGGGATGAAAGTGCAGTTCGGGGCGTCGCATGTGTTTAAGTTCGTGGACCCCAGCCAGGACCACGCTCCTGTGAAAAGACCTGTGGACGGAGGCCTGGCCATCAAGGGGTCCCGACATAAACCTGGGTAATTAGTTAGTATGATCACCTCTAGGAACTGGAGAGCATTTCTTCGTTATGCTCACGGGATTCTGAATCAGCCATAGGGCCCATGTTTTCGTATTTTTTTTATTGTGCTTGAATTTTTGAAAACTGCAAGTGGGGTCTGTGGTCCTGTTCCTTGTTGATTTGGTTGGTTTCGGAGGGAGGAGCAAAGAAGGAAAGGTTTTCACCTCATTGTAACCTGGAAATTGTGGCCAGTTTTTAAATTATTTAAAGATTTTGTTTTTTATTCGGTCCTTTAGAACAGTATTTGTTCTTTTGTGAAGAATTATGGTGGTCTGTATAATGATCCTGTGTAACTGAGATTTTTTTTCTCTTTAAGGAATTCCAACCATCTTAGCCCCACCGGCCGCCTCTCTGCGGACTTGCAGTGCAGGCCTGGTGCTGGGCAACACAAACGCTCACTGACTGTTTGGTCAGATTTTGGGTGGGGAGGGAGTAAGACTTCCTTTTTCGTAAGGATAATTTTTAAAAGGAGCACACTGTATAGCTGCTTGTTGTCCATTTCGCAGCGGGTAGGGCATGGATCATGGCAGACCTGTTAACGTAACCAGAGAGTCTGCTGAAGCAGGTGCTCTGCCCGGAGGGCGCAGACGTAAACAGCATGTGGGGGTCTTAGCCGTGTCATCCCACCGACTGTCCTGTCCCATGACGCACCTGTCGGAGCTACCCAGAGCTTACACTTTGGGCGAGGTGTGCGTTTTTAGTTTCCTCCTCTGAGTCTCAGATAGTTTATCGGTATTACAGATTCTGCTGTGACCCTGACTGTGACCCTGACTGTGACCGTTCTCATCAGTGAACCTGGGTTCCACTCTTTGTCCACCTGGAGCCCCGGTGAGGGAATTGGGTGGCAGGCAGCCAGTCCGGTTAGCACTCAGTGTCTTTCTCCAAAGTGAGCACCTGGGCTACATTATGGAGGCAAACTGGATGTTGGACATTTCGTGGACTTTTGAGACCTTCTTTTCCCAGCTTCTCCCCGGAAGCTCCCAGATTCAGCCCAGGACCCTCCCTCATAGTTCCCGAAGGAAACCAGCATGGGCCTGTGCTGTCTGCTGCTCGTGACCATCCGTTTCTGTCTGACTCTCACATCCAACTTTGAACCGAATGTGTATCTAAACTCATCCTTCTGTTCCGTGTCTGGAGGACCCATGTTTTTATCTTCCTTTCTCAAGATTCTGTTCTTTATCCCCCATGCCCCTTTCCTGTCCCCCGCCGTGACCTTTACCTGGGCTCTTTACTTCATCAGGGAGTCGTGTTGCTGCTTGCTTTCAGCACCAGCTGTCTTAACAGGTATCAGTGCCTGCCTGATAGCCTGACTTCCCACTTCCTTCTGGGACGTTCCACCGAAGAAAGGATCCGAGGAAATGGCTTCTCCTGCCGTGTTGCCTGTTGTTTTTCTGCAGGCCCTACTGTTACTGCCTCTTGTTTGCAGCTGTGCTTTATTTCTGAGTTTCTGTCATTTATTTTGAGGATGTTAGTAATGTTCCTGTCTGTATCTGTTGATATGTATAAACATGATTCTGCAAACTGGGTGTGCCCCGCTGTCAGTCAGTCCTTCGACACGGGACAGTCAGTCTCCTGCTGTTGGTTTGCCATAATGATCCCTACCTGGAGGCTTCTTAACGTATCTCTGGTGAAAAGCAAGAGATCATAGGAGAACCTGACTTAGGCTCCGTTGGGGGAAGTTTGCTCTGAGTTGAGTATTAAACAGTAGATATACGGGCCCTGTCAGTGTCTTTGGATAGCTGTCTACCTGCAGGGTGGCCGGCTTCTAGCCCTGGAGGGGTCTCCCGCGTCTGTAGACAGGGGCAGGTGTCCACTCGCCGTTAGGCACCTGGTAAGTTCCCTTCCAGTGAGGTTGGAGAATGTCTGTTATTTGATGTCCTTGCCAAAAGCACCGTCTAAACTCCTTGTCTCCCGGGAGCTCACTGTGAAAGGGAGCACTTACATTTTCTTCAAGTGACTTTCTCAAACCCTGACAATAGCGTAAGATCCTCTTTCCAGTGATGTCAGCTCGTAAGTTCATTCATCTGGTCTAAGTCCAGCTTAAATGCACTGTGATGCATGAAGAAAAACCAAAAAATGGAGAGCCAGGGAGCGGGGAAGAACCAGGTGGCTGTCTTGGGTTTTGCATAGCCCCCACCATTTCTTTAATTTACAGCCATTGTTTACCCATACAACCTGCTCTAGGTTTTCATCTCTGACTTTACAGTGTTCCCATGCAATTGCTAATCTTTTGGAGTGTTCCAGGAGCCCTTGTGAAATACCGCAGAGTTAGACTTTACATGTATTGAGATTCTAACCCTTAAAGCCTCAGTGACTAATGAAATTTAAGGAGTAATTAATTAGCATTCTTCAGTTTGGACATTTTATAACCTCTAGAAACATTTTTCATGGACACCAAAATCAGTTATTAACAGGGACTTATTTTTGTAAAACTCAGGAGGCAATATAAAGATAGGTCTTTTTTACTTAGACCAACAAACTTAAAGTAGCTAGGTTTTATTTACTAAGGATTAATCTTAGATCACGTGAACTTGAGTTAATTTTTGTGTATGGTGTGCGTTAGTGGTCTATTTTCACTCTTTTGTAGCTGGCTGCCCAGTTTTCCTAACACCATTTATTGAAGAACCAGTCTTTTCCATATTGTTTATTCTTGGCTCCTTTGTCGTAAATTAATTGACCGCATATGTGTGAGTTTATATCTGGGCTCTGTCCTGCTTCATTGATCCATGCGTCTGTTTTTATGCCAGTACCATACTGTTTTGATTACTATAGCTTTGTAATATAGTTTGAAATCAGAGCACATGATGCCTCAGCTTTGCTGTCTCTCAAGATTGCTTTGAGTATTTGGGGTCTTTTGTGGTAGGGATTGTTCTATTTCAGTGAAAAATGTCATTGGAATGTTCATAGGGATAGAGTCTGTAGATTGCTTTGGTAGTATGGCATTTTAACAGTATTAATTCTTTTAGTTCATGAGCACAGAATATCTTTCCATTTCTTTGAGTCGTCTTTAGTTTTTTTCATTAGTATCCTAAATTTTTGGTGTACTGGTCTTTCACCTCCTTGGTTAAATTTATTCCTAGGTATTTTATTCTCTGATGCAATTATAAATGGGATTGTTTTAGTAATTTCTCTTTCTGATAGTTGTTAGTGTGTAGAAACACAGTAGATTTTTGTACGTTGATTTTGTATCCTCAAACTTGATTGAATTTATTAGATTTTTGGTGGAGTCTTTAGGGTGTTCTGTATATAATGTCTTATCATCTGCAAATAGTGAGCATTTTACTTCTTCCTTTCCAGTTTGATGTCTTTTCCTTACCTTGCCTAATTGCTCTGACGAGGACTTCCAGCACTGTGAAGGACTGTGAATAAAAGCGGTGGCAGTGGCATCCTTGTCTCATCCCTGATTTAGAGGAAAATGGTCTTTTTCCTCTTAGAGGAACAACTCTCAGCTTTTCACCATTGAGTAGGGTGTGAGCTGTAGGCTCATCTTAGCTTCCATTATATGGAGGTGCATTCCCACGGTACCTGCTTCATTGAGATTGTTATCATAAATGGATGCTGAAATTTGTCTAAGTGTTTTTTCTGCATCCTTTGACATACTCATATGATTTTTACTCTTTCTTCCTTTTGTTAATGTGGTGTATCCCACTGACTGACTTGCAGATGTTGAACTGTCCTTGCCTCTCTGTAATAAATCCCCTTTGATCATGGGATATGATCCTTTTCATGTATTGTTGTTGTATTTGGTTTGCTAATATTTTGTTGAAGATTTTTGCATCTTTGTTCATCAAGGATGTTGGCCTGTAATGATCTTTTCTTAGGGTATCTTGGTCTGGTTTTGTATTGGGGCGATGCTGACTATATAAAATAGTTTGGAAGTGTTCCTTCTCCCTTTTGGGAAGAGCTTGAGGAGGACTGGTATTAATTCTTCTTTAAATGTGTGGCAGACTTTACCAGTGAAACTTATCTTTTCAAAGAATCAACTCTAGGTTTTGCTGATCTTTTCTGTTGTCTTTTTAGTGTACATTTCATTTCTTTCCGCCCTGATCTTTGCTATTTTATTTCCTTCCTTGTAGTAAACATTGGGCTTAAATGAGAATGTTTTTCCTTTTCTAGACTTGGAGAGATACATGAATCATGTATTCCTAGCTGCAGGGTCATTGTCCTCAAAGCCTTGGTGATGGTTTACTAGCAAGGCTTTGATGGGCAGTGTGGGACTTCTGGTGATGCATCGGTTCATTGATGAATTCATCTGCTCTGCATTCTTTGAGCACATCTGTCATGTGACGTTGTGCTCTTGAGTGCTGAGGTGACCAGCACATGGCTCTTACTCAAAGGTCATACTTTGATAATGTCATCAAAGTCATGAATAAAGTCACTTCCATTTACTCACATATCCAGAATGCAGTACAAATGGAACCATGTTAAACTTGAAAGTTTTGGTAACTTTAGGGAAAACAGTAAGAAGTTTTGCATGGTGTTGAATAAATTTGTTATTCTAGGGTGGTAATCACCAGTGGAGCCAGGAAGGCTTTGGTTGTACTTTATATATCATAGATGGGGAAGGTGTGTATATGTTGCTTTGATAGGTTGTGATGGAGGTGAGGTATCATATTTCCTGTTTTCATTATCAGAGACAAAACAACAAATAAAATTCTCATTCAAACGAGTGTGGATCAGTAGAACACTTTCTATGTTCTATGAATATCTCAGTGACAGAGGATAAGTATTTAATTTCAAATAACTTTGTAATGTATTGCATAAAGTTGTTTTCAGAAAGTCAATGTTATTTACCTTTACTAAAAACTTTTACTTTCTCAAAAGTTACTATTTTAAAGCGTGATGTTATTTTGTATTACCAGGTGATCTTATTTTCATAGTGACAGAGTAGAGGAGGAATTTGTACCTGCTTTTCTAATCTGAAAAATTGTTTTGAACTTCTCCCTCATTGCTAGTTTCTTTCTATACTTTGGACTTAAATAAAAGTTTCAAGTTAACATGTACTTTGAAATTAGACCACATATTTTTCAAATATTAAAACAAAAGATGTTTTCATACTTTCTCTCTGTGTCATGGAGCCCGGGAAACTTAAGCATCGGCCCACCCTGCTGGTTTCCAGGCGCTTCAGACGGTCTCCCTGTGGCTGGGTCTCAGAGGTGGAGAAGTAGGCTCATTCACCCTTCCTTGGGGCCACAGCATTCGGCTGCTTAAATGAGACTGTGTGTATTCGGAGTTCGTTTTCCTCATAATGATAGTTGAACAGTTTTGGTGTGTTGAAATTGTCACAAATCGGTTAAGCAGGAACAGTAACTCTGATTATTCTGATCTGATTACTAACATTGTCAAGCATTTCTCCATTTCTTTATCGGTAGCCTCAGTAGTGGTGTCCATAAAAAGTCATCAGCCTGACATTCAGACAGGGCAGTGCAGCCCCTGGCTTGCCCTCACGAGAGCCCTTTGCTGTCCCTGTGTCCACAGGGCTCCTGGCACCTCAGACGTCTGCACCCTCTTCACGTGCCAGTTGTAGCCTGGGGAGGTGTGCGTGATGGGACAGCTTGCTGTCCCCTTCACGTTCCTTTCAGTGTACTACTGTCTTTAGTATAGCTTTAAGAAATGTGATGCTGAGAGGATTTATATGCATCCGTAATAAAAGTTCATCAAGTTACTACAGTTCTGATTTATTCTATAACTTCATATGCTGGAAATGAAGTGATATCCTAATAGTCTTTGAACATTGGGGAGTTTGGTCATCTATTTGCATTGCTGGAAGAGGCTACACTGTACTGTTCGTGGGTTATTAACTCCATGCATTTTTTTCATCCTGACAGAATTGTTCAGGAGACAACTTTTGATTTGGGAGGAGATGTCCATAGTGGAACAGCATTACCAACAAGCAAGGTAGGTGCCTGGTAGGACTCTGTTTATTTAGTGCTGTAGGACACTCCAGATGAATTGCTGTAGGAAACTCACAAAACTGTTGTGCACACAGACTTCCCAGTGCTGTTTGGCTGCAGGCTGTCCTGATCTGTCATGTTAACTCTCAGTGATGGACCCGAGACAGTCAGCAGACTGTCTTCTTCCCTGAGACCCAGGGAGTTGTGCGTCCTCCTCCATGCTTCACGCGGGTCCTTCTCTGTCAGGTGACCCCTAAAGATAATGGGTGCCGGCTCTCCTTAACCCCCCACTTAGGTCCCAGCTCCTACCAGTCTGCTGACCTGCCCGGGCACTTTGGTTCTGCAGTCGGTTGCTTTTTGTCTTCATTTCAGTTAGCTGTGCTGGGAACCACGCACCCACAGCTCAGTGGGCTGGAACAGCACCTCGTGTGTGGTTTGGTCTTACCTGGGCAGTCGTGTGCTGGCGTTGCTGATGGTTTACTTGTGTGGCTGCATTCGGCTAGTAGCCAGGCTGTGCTGGGACACAGGGACTGCTGGGCCTCCCTGTCTCCTTGTCATCTCAGATTCCCTCCATGGGCCCTGTTGCCTCGTTGTCTCTCCATGGTCTCTCCTGCCGTCGTGGTGCCTCAGCTTCTGCATCCAGTCATCAGCAGTTGTGGTTGCTCTACTCTGAAATAGTCCCCCTTGCCTCCCTCCATCGTCACGTGGGAGGTCTGGCTTGGACTACGACAACAGTGGGTCGTCACGTGACAGGAGCGCTGCCTCGCTCTCTTCTGCCTGGGTTCATCACTGTCCTCTCAGCTGCCAGACTTGTGCTTTAAAAATGCAAATGAGACACTGTTTCTGCCTCCTACTCTGCTTCTGTCCTCTGACCTAAGGCCCGCGGGTGTCCGCGCTTCCAAATGCTCTGCGCAGGGAGGGCTCCCTGCTGTCCTGGTGCTCAGTCCCACTGAGGACCTGCTGGCTCACTAGGCACATAGATACTCTTGGAACCAAATCTAGCTGTCTTTGTAAGAATTTTAGTTTTTATAAAATGTATAGCCAACGCAGAAAGCTTGGTACATTGAAAAATAAAAGAAAAAAGTGAAAACCATTCAGAGTTTGTAATTTGCCGTTGGTAACATTTTGATGGATCCTTTTCTGAACCCTTTAAGCATGTACCTGTATTCATTTATACATTTTAACACAATTAAATACCCGTCTACATACACACACACCCTTCCGTCCTACTTCCTTTGGCTTTTATTTTTGTGAGGATTTCCTTTGAAAACAAAGTTTTTGTAATATGTTAGCATATAAACATGCCATAATTTTTCTATTGCCTTATAATTCATTTAAAACAATTTTTTGTAGTCTAAGTAGTGCCATCTGCTGACCAAGCAGTTTTATTTCTACAAAAGTATCTCATGGAAATAAGTATTGTATATAAATGCACAAGGGCTGTCTGGAAAAACCCCCAGCCATACCTGCCTTCGTTTTTCATATTACATGGGCGGATACCTTCTGGACACCCCTCGTATGTATTTATACATACAATTGTCACGATACTTCATACTGATGAACATTTTAAACAACATAAAGGATTGGTTTAATGAACTTTGATGGATAGACAATAAGCTGTTTTATAGCCATTAAATTCTGTAACATAAAAATAATATTGTAAGATGTGTACAACTTATGAAAACGTATTTTTTTACAAAGTAGGTTGTATAATCTCATTTATGGAAAATGTGAAAAATGTGCTGTACCTACAGCACCGTGGTGATCTCTGGTTGGTAAGGCAAGGATGGCTTCTGCTTACTTGTCTGTGCTCAGTGTCTACAGTAAACAGATGTAGCAAGGAACCTCACATAACATGTTTGCTCCAGTAGATTTCTTCATGTGGATTCTCTTCCGAATGCTTTCTTACGTGGGTAACTCATCCTTTTTGTCTGCTGGAGGTTGGTTTAGAATGTGTACTCTTGGGAAGGATTTAAATGTACTGGGCTGGGCTGCTGCACATACATGTGTTCCCTGTGTGAGGTGGGGCAAGAAATAGGCCACTTTCTATGCTGAATTCTTCTTTCGGTGTTGAGCTGTCATGAGCATATTTTTCATCCTTTCTTCAAACTAACAAATGAAACAGAAGACCCTAACTCTTCATATTTATATTGTGCACATTCTCTCTGCTCTGTCCTGATGGAAGAGAACTTTCTGGAATATAGTCTGATACTACTGTGCTTTTGCAGAATGCTCGTGTATGTGCAGCATTTGGATGCCTGTGGTTCAGAGTGAGCTTCTTCTGGCTCTTGGCTGTATTGTATTGTTCTTGAGTGATAGTGGCAGGTGGGCCGTCCCCAGGTGCTGTCCCTGTTCTGGGCGGGGCTCTTCCTCTGCAGCACTCTCTGGCTTCACCTGCAGCACAGGTGTACGGCTTGGCCAGTGTGTGTAGTGTTCTTAAACACCTGTGTCTTCCTTGGCCTAGAGTGTCCTGCGGCTGGATGGCGACAGGGGAGCCTCTGCCTCCAGCACAGCCGAGCGCGGGATGGTGAAGCCGATGGTCCGAGTGGAGCAGCCGCAGGACTATCGCAGGCAGGAGAGCAGGTAAGACCCGCTTTCAGGTGAATTATGGGAGAAGCAAAAGCGTTGCTCCATAGCGGCCTAGCTGACTGCTAGGATGTCTGCGGTATTACTGTTGAGAGTGTCCCCACCCCATGTTAGTGACTTGGAAGAAAAGTTCCATCTGCCGCTCCACTCCTTACACATACACCACAGTGTTACCCAGTTGAGCTAGGTATGTTGAATCCAAGTGTTTGTTTTATGCTACTCTGTAATGGGGAGGGTTTGTGCAGACTTTCAGTATTTGATGATGCATATACGAGGGCTGTCCAGAAAGTATCCAGCCACGTAATGTGAAAAGTAGAGGCATTTATGGCTGGATTCTTTCTGGACAGCCCTTTTGTTTAGATAAAACTAGTCATTTTACCCCCTTTTAGAAGAAATCCTCACATGTACAAAAATACACAAAGCCAAGAACGATTTTCAGGTAGAGTTTTTAAGAATCACACCGAGTGCCACATTGGTACGTCTTACGCTCTGAGGTGTGTCTCCCTGTTGAAATAGGTGGGGGATGGATTTTTTTTTTTTCCACGTTGTTCTTGCCTAGTTTTTTTAAAGAGAGAAATTTTGCCTTTTGTTATTTCCTTTGCTTACGATTTCAAAATAAATGTCACCTTCACAAATCAGAATTTTACTTCCTTGTGATCTCTAAAATTGGTTGAACGTTGAAAATTAATGTCAGTGCCTCACACGTCGTTCCAGGGGCTGATTAGAGCTGCAGCATTACTTGTGCTGAGCATGTCTGCTGTGGGGCTCTCTCGGGAAGCACGGGATGAATATTTCATCGTGTTCTCTTATCAGCAGTGGCGCTGGGCCCATCCACCTTCTGGCACAATTCAGATCTTCTGTGAGGCCATTCCACTGGCCCCTATCACAGATCCAGTATCAGAGGCGTTCATTAGCTGATGCAGGGGACTTGCCCAAGGTCACTTATGAAAGGCCACTCACACAGTTCTTTAATTTTCCAATTTCCAGCAGAGGGCACTGTGTATCATAAGATTTTAACATTCATCACAGTAGTTTAATTTGTAGGTTCATAATGGGATCTCAGGTTTTTCCCTGGTTTTTATTGTGGACTCTGGGCTATTATTCAAGAATTTGGTTGGCTGTGTGTTTTTTGATATAATAATAAACAATGTACTCTCAGTGTCTGGACTTGTTTTTGGTGATCCCTTCTAGAATAAGATGTTCAGAATGGTAAATTAGTATCGTAAGGTGTACCTCCATTTATCTACCGATGTGCGTTGGTGGTATAGTGGTGAGCATAGCTGCCTTCCATTTATCTACCGGGTGATAGAGGGAACTGTATTATAGTTCCGAGCCCGTAAGAATTTGAGTGAGTGAGTGAATGTGAAGCCGTGAGGCGAGCGATGGGTAGGATGGTGCTTTTAGAATATGCACCTGAGTAAGTACACAGTCGGTGAGTAATAGAGCCATATGCTGGGTAAAAAGATGTGAGACATTATTTTATCCTGAGCATGTATTTTAATGAATTTTTTTCAAGGCCAGATTATTTTGCTTTACAAAAACTTATTAAAAGTTTTATTTGAAGTATAAATATGTATTCCCTTGGTGATTTTAAAGCAGTGATGCAAACAGATGATTCTCCCCATTTTCAGTGTTTTTATTTTTCACATATACAGTGTTGATGTACTCATTCACATCTAAGTCCTTTAAATAGGCATGTTTAAAGCACTAATTTTAGTCAAGGAAAAATCTTTTTGAGTGGTGGGAGTGACTAAATTATCACTGACACTTTATTTTTCAATGAGAATTTAAATGCCCTTATTTTTACTAGATTTGTTAAATTGATGAGACATAAACACTGGGTAAAGTTTACCCAGGATCATTCATGGACATTCACTTGAAAATAACTGCTTTCTGCAATTTCACAGTAATGGAAATTACTATAAACATGGCAGGGGAAGTGAAACATTAAAATAATTGAGCATTTAAGTTACATTCTGTGTATGAGAGCATTTTTACACCTACATTGTTCACTTAAATCCAGATTATTAAATCTTGACTACATCAACTTTGGAGCATCTGATTCGAGGCCTAGGTTTTGTTTTTACCTGTAGCGGCTGTCCGAGTTGCGGGGACGCACGTCTCCTTGTGGTTCATGGAGAAGACGAGGTGGAGGAAAGAGAACTTCTTGTTGGAAAGGAATTGTTATTTTAGCTAGGCAGTCTGTAACTGTATAAACCTACTCATCATAGCTGTTTGTTTTCATTTTTGAACAAGTTTGTGTTATTTGAACTGGCTTATTTATGACGGGATGTACCAGTGATTCCAAGTCCTTAGTTCCGGCAGGCTCCTTACCATTTGTCTGAGATGACTAGCCCCAGATGTGGTTGCTGGAAGTAGCAGATACACTGATAACTGTGTTGACTTCTCATTTCACCAGATAAGAACATCTCTTTGGATCAATATTGACCTTAGTTTGGTTTGAGCTGATACTTAACTCAATAGGTATTTTTACACCAATATAAGTTATCATAATCCCCACTATTGAATTTTCAAGTAACTTTGTAGAAAGGCAAAGCACATTTATCTTACGCATTTTAGAAAGTCTACACTTATTGATGGCTTTCATATGTTTTTTGACCACAGTGTAAAACACAAAAATCAACTTATATTATGCCCTGGTTGACACACACCTGCCTATGTATGTGTTTATAACTGAGAAGGAATTTCACACAACAGTGCCCTACCTTATAGTCTACCAGTAGGGGCAGGGTGACACACTTTTTGAAGAACGCTTCGATAGAAATTGCCTAACCTTTGAATTAATTTGATCCTAAATACCTGGAAATATATAAACATTGGCTCAATGCTAGTTCTAGAAATGTTCCAGATTACAGCTTCTCTTTGTGTACATTTTGTCAGTTCCTTATTCTTGTAGTGTCAGGCTGGAGGATGCAGAGTGCCTGGGATTTATGTGACTTTCAGAAAAAATGTGTGAGTAGGATGTTGTTTTGTAAGCCATGTGTTAATGTAAGCATTGACAGATGCTCACCCACTAAATGGATGAAGGGATAGTCAGGGGTCATCTTGTGTGACCATTTTCAGGTGAGAAAGACAATGGCTGGTTCTTAGGCAATTGTTTTCTTCCATGTGTGAGAGCTCAGGGTCGGGCTCAGCGTGCTGCAGATTCTGTGTTTGTCACTGTTACTTGAGCCTTGCTGTAACAGCTGCACAACGGCCTGGTCTCTGCTCTGCGCGAAGCCTTTGTTAATAATAGAGTTGTGCCAGGTGTGCTCTCCTGACGAAAGCACGTACTTCGAGGACCTGACCTGGGAGGAGCTGGGATGTGACCCTCTCAGTGTGCTCCTCTGGGTGTTCGAATGCATTCCATGTGAAGATGCGGCATGGGAAGCTCTACCGATTTAAAGACAGTCCCGAAGTGCATGCAGGTCGTCAGGGATGTCATTAGCTGCGTTACCTGATTTTCAGAGATGGCAACATTCTTCTTTCAGAACTCAGGATGCCCCTGGGCCTGAACTGGCACTGCCTGCAAGTATCGAGTTCAGGGAAAGTTGTGAGTAATTTCAGACTCCATTGTTAGTGAATTATTTCTTGTTCCATTTTTCTCCATCTGATTTTCATGGGGTTTTTTTTGTTCTTTTTTTTTTTTTCTTTTTTCTTCTGTTTTTGAAATCTTTTCACAGCTGAAGATTCATTTTTATCTGCCATTATAAATTATACTAATAGCTCTACAGTCCATTTTAAGTTGTCACCTACATATGTATTATATATGGCATGTCGGTATGTATTGTCAAGCCAGTACAGACCCGATGTCAGTCCTACCGAACGCACTCACAAAGTGATCGCAGTGGTCAACAAGATGGTGAGCATGATGGAAGGGGTGATTCAGGTGAGTTCCGCCTGCGAAGCCACTGCAGTGATCGTGCTGATACGTTTTAAGTCAGTTAAGTCGGTTTCTGTAGTGTTTCAAGTTTGGTTACATGTTTGCCTTTATCCTAAGAATTTTTTTCTAAATTAAAAGTTATATAAATTGTGTTGAAAATAGTATAGTTTTAAAAGTTGAAAAGAAATGTGAACTTTTTTGTATTGCTTTCCTACAAACTTTAGAAGAAGGGAAGATAAACTATGTACATGGTTGCAATGATCATGAAAGAGACCGTAGTAGTTGTGAGACAATATTGAGACTTGAGTTTTCTTAGAAGTTTTTTAAAAATAATTTATCGACATGAATTCACATAACATAAAATGAGCCATTTCATAGTGAACAGTTGGGTGCACTTAGTACATTTGCAATGTCGTGCAGCCCCCACCTCTCCCAGTTCTGAAGCATTTCCGCCCCCCATCCCCACCCCCATGTAGTTGAGCCCCTGCTCCCACGCAGTTCAGCCCCGCCCCCACGCAGTTCAGCCCTGCCCCCATTCAGCACCTTCCTCCCATGTGCCTCCCTCCAGCCCCTGCCAGCCCCTCCCACGATTCTCTAGTGCAGTGGTTCTCAACCTGTGGGTTGCGACCTCTTTGGGGGTCAAACGACCCTTTCACAGGGGTCGCCTAAGACCATTGGAAAACACATATCAGATGTTTACATGACGATTCATAACAGTAGCAACATTACAGTTATCAAGTAGGAACAACAATAATTTTATGGGGGTCACCACACCACGAGGAACTGTATTAAAGGGTCGCGGCATTAGGAAGGTTGAGAACCACTGCTAGTGACTGTAAAAGGTGCTTGCTGCTATAAAGGGAGCCCCTGTGGTGCTGGGGGACCATCGGCCTTCTCACAGTGTCCATGGGGACGTAGCGGCCGTCATGGGTGGCTCTCACGCACTGCCAGAGACACTCAGGCTCTGATTCTTCTGCCCTGAATGTGTTTGGAAAGTTTGAGGAAGTAAGGGTGCTCTCATTAGAATGGTGTGTTTCTCTTAGGTACTCTCTATAGTTGATAAAATTGGTAGCATAGTTTTCCAAACTTACACATAATTTGAAGATTCAGTCTTAAAGTAAATTTACAGATATTTGAAAGTTTTCCTACATCACATGTCAGTGCTGCTGTTCACCTATAAAACTCTAGTTATGCAATCTTAAGTAACATGACCACATGGTTAAGTTGTTCTCATGCCAGGATAGTTTGAGGCTGACTAATCTTATAATCCCTTCAGAATTGTTTTAAAAAGCCAAAATTTTAAAAGAAATGTTTCTTCTATGTCTGAGTGGTTAACATATGAATTTGATGCAGTTAGGATTCTTTTACTCGAGTGAGGGAAGAGATTAAAAAGGAAAGTATTTTATTTGGATACCATTTTGTTATTCTCTTATTTTATAAACAAACATGATTTCCTTTTCAGTTATCATTCAAAGCCATTGTCTGTCTGCCACTGTATTTGGATTTCTAAAACCTGTTTCAAAATCTGAAACTCCTGTCATCAAACTACTTTTGATAGACTTTCCCATTGAATTTGAACTAGTCACTGAAATCACCATTATCAAATCAAGGCTGTTAAACTTCAGACTTAGGTTTTTAGTATGTGATTAGAGGAAGCTTAACTGACATTTTAGTAAGAAACTGGTAGTGAATAATTTAAATACTTTAATTTGTAAAAACCTACTTTCAAAAAACAATTTATTTCTTTTTAGTATGGGTATAAGTTTTTTATACATTTTTAAATTGTCAGCTTTCACAACTTTTATTTTTATTGTTTCTGTTGGTTTTTTCCTGTCTCTTTCATTTTCATTGAATAATCCAGGGGAAGAGACTCATCTTTGGACCTTTAAGGGTCAGACTCACAGTGTCATCAAGACACTCAGAAGTTGTTCCTTTGTGAGCCTTTTAAAGAGATCAGTGTGCTCCTGTGTTCATTGTTACATCTTTGTAGATAACTCTCTAGGAATTGGCTCAGTTACCATCCCAGTGTTCCGAACATAAAACCAGTCCTTTATTGTGTATGCCAAGAGCTGCTTCGAAACCATAAAGGAATGTGTAATCTGGGGAGAACGTAACCGAATGTTGTACCTTCATGTCGTACCTTCGTGTTAGTGTTTTGATTTTTTTGAACTGTCATGATTGTTTACAAGTTTCTTTCTCTCGTTCTCCTTGATTTCCCCTCGTCTGTTTTTCTCCAGGAAGTAGACCAGGTTGATCAGGTAGGACCTACTGCTGGGAGCTGATCCTGGCTATGTTGGCTTAGCTGAGTTTCTCATGCTGCTTCCATGTCAAATACAGTACGACAGCACCTGGACTGAGCAGGTCATAACCCTCATCAGCACCTGAGACATGCAGTACTAAACCCTCTGGACTGCGCACCTTTATCAGCATCTCATACCTTCTGCTTAATGCACTCAGTGTGAACATGAAGTGACAGGAGTTCTGTTTCTTCTCTTTATCGTTTCTCCTTGGTTCCTATTCTTTGGATCTCATCTGAGGTTGCCTGGCCTGCACATGTGGTCGGGAGACGATGCGATAGATCAGTACTTGATACCGAGTTGCTTGGTGTCCAGGCCAGTGACTGCGAGTATCAGGGTGGCTGTGGGTAACCATGGATACATGTGTGTATACTTCACAGATTACCAGATAATGCACGATTGCCAATTTGGTGTAGTAGTATTTGCTCTCTCGATTTCTCCATTGATTGCATAAATCGTAGCTAATTAGATCCGTGCATCTCTTCATAAACCCTAAGACGACGTTGGCAGTGGTTATTTATTTGCCATTGCTATGTATGCACCCAAATTTCCTTGCACGTATCTGGTATCTGTGGTAAATACCTTGGTGACATGGGAAGGTACTGGTCTATCTTCAGCAGCTTTTCCAGAGCATTCCTTATTATGTTACTAGCTCTTTTTGTCCTGTAGTTGCTTATGGAAATATGTTCTGTCTGCAGAAACAGAAGAACATCGCAGGGGCACTTGCTTTCTGGATGGCAAATGCGTCTGAACTTCTCAACTTCATTAAGCAGGACCGAGATCTCAGTCGAATTACATTGGATGCCCAAGACGTTTTAGCACACTTGGTTCAAATGGCGTTTAAGTAAGGAGCACAGTTTTAGAGATGCTGTTTATCAAGATTTAAATCATATGTTTTCTTGTTAAGTTTTCAAAACTGATTTGAAAGGTTGTCATTTATCCTAATTGAAGATGGGTGTCAGGAAGCATAAATAACTCTGCAAAATTTGTTGACTTAATGAAGTGAATGAGTTGTGTTTCATGAATCTTAAGAGTAAAACTGTCAACATTTTAAAATGAAAATACATTTTTAAACTATACAAATTGTTTTGCACCTGATACCATATCTGACAATTGTAGTGCCTCATGTTGAGATCATTAATATTGTTGATGTGTTTTCAGATACCTGGTTCACTGTCTTCAGTCCGAACTGAATAATTACATGCCAGCTTTCCTGGATGACCCTGAAGAGAGCAGTCTGCAGAGACCAAAAATAGGTGAGAGTGGTCTTTGTCCGCCCCCCATCCTTTCTACCTCTCCCTCCTGTTTAACATCATTTTAATATATGTAAAAGGGTGGTATTTCAAAAATAAATGAGATCTGTTTGGCCTTCTTACCAAAATAATGAATTTTAACTGTTGTCGGTTTTGTTTAACAATAGTTTTCATTTTGGAATGGCATGCTGGTCATACTTTTTAAGAAAGTCTGTTAGACTTAACTAAGTCTAGTCAGTCCCTGTGTAGTTCACAGCCCTGTCACTGCTTCCTGCAGGAGTGGGATTGGGGTTTAAGAGTGATGAGGCAGGTATTAGCTGAACGCACTGCTGACTCCCTGCTCTCTTCGCATGACACTGCTGCCGGCCTTGCCCTGCATTTCTGAACAGACGACGTTTTGCACACGCTCACGGGTGCGATGTCTCTGCTGCGACGCTGCAGGGTCAATGCCGCCCTGACCATCCAGCTCTTCTCCCAGCTCTTCCACTTCATCAACATGTGGCTGTTCAACAGACTGGTCACCGACCCCGAGTCGGGACTGTGCTCTCACTACTGGGGGGCCATCATCCGCCAGCAGCTGGGACATGTGGAAGCATGGGCAGAGAAGCAGGGCCTGGAGCTGGCCGCCGATTGTCACCTCAGCAGGATAGTGCAGGTGGGTGGTCCTGAGCCCCACTCCCCACGGCCGTGCATGTATGTTAAATGCCCTAATCCTGTCGTGGGGTGGCACCAGGACGCAGCATAACCCCAGCCCCCCTTTTGGGGTTTTCATATGTAAGGATAATGAGACCTCAGTGTGTCCCTTTGCCTGGGCTGCTGGAACCAAGTACAAGAGAAGTTTATTGTCTCTCAGTTCTGGGGCCAGGAGTCTGAGATTGGGGTGTGGCAGCGGGTGGGTGGGGGGCCGGGTTCCTTCCAGGACTGTGAGGGCACATCTGCCCCAGCTTCCAGTGATTTGCAGGGACTTTTGGTGTCCTGCGCTTCTTGACGTATCTCTGTCCTCATCGTCACACGGCAGTCTCCCTGTATGCATGTATCATGTTAGACCTACTGACCTCATAGCTATCAAGGCTCTGTCTCCAAATAAGGTCACATTGTGAGGTACACAGGGTTAGGACTTCAATTTGGGGGGAGGGGGGCACAGTTCAGCTCCTAACAGTAACCAGTAGAATAAATATCCTTAAAGGGTATTTTTATTCATATTAGGAAGGTATTTTTCATTGCGCTCCATACTGGAAGATAAATTCTTACTTACAAATGGATAATAAACTCTTAAGAATACAAAGCCAGGGGATTACAAAGCAAAAACCTAGACAGTAGTAGATGCACAGAAGGTAAAGAGGAAGGGGTCTAAGGACACCACTCCAGAAAGTCACCATCAAATCACAAAGGAAAAAGAGAGCACAAGGGGACAGAAGCCTTGCACAGCAGCAGCAGCAGCCTAATGGCCTGAGCAGTTCTGAGGGAGCTTCTCAGATGCTCAGGCTGGAAACCGGTGTATACAGCTAAGGAAATGAGTGTCTGTAGCCTCAAAACCGAGGGCAGACTCTTTGTTATTACACTGTGTAGTTTTGTATTTTTTCCTCAGCTTCTTGATCTGTTCTAAGGAGACTCAGCAGAGAAAGAGGCAGCTATCCTGCTTTGAGAGAGTCAGCTCATTGTGAAAAAGTCACTGTAGGGAAACTATATTCAGACCTCAGCCATTGGTAATCTGAGTGGTTACATAAATATCTATAAACAGTTGTTTCATTTTCTAATAGTATGTATACATTTTAGTAAAACTCAGGTTATCTAAAAACCTTTCATAGGCAATGCTTTTCATTCAATTTAATGTGTACAAATTGTATAATGTATATAAATTCAGTTCAAGTTAAAGTTAATGGGAGTGTGTTTCCATAAAAGTATCCTGCATTTCAAAATCCGATTAGCAAGTTATGGCACTTGTACAGGTGTTCTGTAAAGGAGAATATTGATGCAGTACTTTTAAAGTGTATTTCGTGTCGTCTGTTCTTTCACCAGGCTACCACGTTGCTCACAATGGACAAGTATGCTCCTGAGGACATCGCGAACATAAACAGCACCTGCTTTAAGTTAAATTCCCTGCAACTCCAGGCCTTACTCCAGAACTACCACTGTGCCCCCGATGAGCCTTTCATCCCCACGGTAGGTGGGTGGTGCCCCGTTACCACCCTGTGTGGGACATGTGTACAAGGAAATGAGGTGACAAACTGAAAGGAAAGCTTGTTTCTTAAGCTACCTTACTTCCTGAGAATTAGATAGAGAGGTATGTTCATTAGATGGTTGGCTCCATCTTCTGGCCTCTAGGATTGAACTTAGCTGACAAAAGACATCTATGGAAATAGCCCCAAACTGGAAATCACCAAGTGTCTCTCCCCCAGTAGTACAGTGTACAAATAAGTAAGTTGTGTTGTAGTCACATAAAGGGACACTTCACTAAGTGAAACAGAGTGAGTTAACAGCTACATGACAACTTGGTTGAGTATTAGTACATAGTTTGCACAAAATGAAGTAGACACAGGGTGTAAACAGTGCTTCCGTGTGTCTGTATCCAAGAGCAGGCCGGGGGGCTCTGTGTGGGGAGCCTGGGGCAGGACTTGGGTGGGGGGTGGGACGGGACTCTGGCAGAGGCGGAGTGCACAGGGCCGGGTCCTGAGCCGGGTGGTACTTGAGCTGGTTACTTCATTTGCTATGAAAGTGGGATTGGTAGACTTTCCTGTATGGATGTTATGTATCAATAAAACGTTTTTAAACAAAAACCATTGATAAACCCAGCATTCAGAAATAATTATGTGTGAGCTGGAAACAGCTATTTTGTCCTGATGGTTTACGTGGAACGTCGTGTGAGCATCTTCCTATGTTGAACGTTCTGTAAAGTACGCGGGCGGGCTGAGACGTTTTGGCTCCATGTAAATAGCAAGTGAACGGGAAAAGATACTTTAATGAAAGAAAAAGGAAGTACGGCCACATCATTTATCTTCAGAGCTGCGTAATTACCGTTCTAGAGGATCACCACATACTTCAGCACTCGTGCACCGGTGCTGCACTAGTCCTGGAAATCCGCACTTCAACAAAATGGGTGTCTTGTTTCTGAAACCATTGCTCAACTGAAGACGTCGCCTCCTCCTCACAGAGGCAGCGCTGGCCCTCCCAATGCCCCTTCAGCTTTGGGGACAATGAGGAATCAGTAGCAGCCGCATCTGGGCTGTGCGGTGGGTGGGCAGCCCTGAAAAGTCCAGGCGTCGAATTGTATCTCTCGTGACTGCCCCTGTGTGAGGCCTGGTGTTGCCGTGTTTCATCTCTCATTCTAGTCCGTTTGACTCTTCTTTTTAATGTATAGGAGTTTCAGTATAGCACCCAGAGTTTATCGTTTTCCCTTTTTTAAGAAAGCCTGTAAGAATTCCAAAAAACAGTCAGCGTGGCCTTCCCGGCCTAGGCCTGAGTTTTTAATTTTTTTGGCTGGGGGAATCTCTTACGGTGGAATTCCACAGACAGCTTTTTGTTCTCGGGGTCGTCACGACGGACCCAAGCTGCATCACCTGGAATGATCTTCTTTAAGAAGTCCTCAAACCTTCTTTTTGAAAAATTTCAAAAAAATTGAGGACCGTTTGCCGCTGTTAAGAACTCAGGAACAGCACGGTGTCTGAACCCGACCCGGACGCTCTTGCATGTCGGTGTGCACGGGGTGAACAGTGTCAGCATCTGTGTGCGCGTGAGGTCAG
>PVJL010006926.1:0-21198 GCA_004026885.1 Lyroderma lyra
AGTGAAATAAGCCAGACAGAAAAAACAAAGAACTGTATGACTGCACTCATATGTGGAATATAAAACTGAAAGCAAAGAAAAAAAGAAATGAACAAACAAATAACCCATGGACACAATCAATAGTTTAATGTTTATTTGGGGACGAGTGGGTTAGGGAGGGGAGAAAGGGGAGGGGGTGGGAGAGGAGGGGGGAAGCTAAATATAAGGTGATGGGAAGAGAACTCACACTGGGTGGTGAACTTATTATACATCAAGTTGACAATGCACTATAGAATTGTATGCCTGAAACCTATGTAATCCTTGCTAACAGATGTCACCCCAATAAGTCTAACAATAAAAATGAATTAAAAAAAAAACAAAAAACCAAAAACAAACAAACAAACAAAAAAACACAAACTGCCGGACCCCACCCCCAGAGTTTCTAATTCAGGCAGTTAGGGGTGTGGGGTCAGGAGGAACCTGAGAATTTTCATTTCTAGTGAGTTCCCAGATGATGCTGATCCAGAGGTCATACTCTGATATAAATTTGGAATTAATGATAACTTACTGGGGATAAGACAACCAAGGGGAATTGATATTGAGAGGAAAGGTAACGTGAAGTGAGGTGGGAGTTTGAATAACATCATTTCCCAGATAAGCAAACAGTTCAATAATAATAAGCAGGTTAATAACAGGCTTTCATTGCTTTCTTTACAATATCTGATTTAATGCCCCAGGTAGTCTAAAGGACAACATAGAGTTGGGAATGAATGACTCATCTATTGTCTCTTAAAAGTCAGACATAAAACTCTACATAGGCAACAAATTTTGATAGTGCCATTTTATTAGTAAAATTAAATAAAACAAAGGTTTGACATACCCATCACACTTTAAGTAAGCCAGTAAAAACATCCCACTTCTTCTAAGATCAAACTAGCCACAAGTTGAGAGACAGAAAAACACTGAGAGCACATATCGTGAGTGAGTTTTGCCTAGTTAAGCCCTAATTTCTGCAGGGACATGATAACAATAAGTTAAGGGGTTATTTCTGAGGCAGGGGAAATTGTAATGAAGCAATAAGCATATGAGACTTAACTTTGCGGAAAGCAGAAAAACACTGTCGAACTATTTTCAGGGGATCGGTGAAATACAACCAACAAAGACAATGTGATGAAATGTGAAATTTTGAATATTGAGATCTCTGTGAGGTTTAGCTTAGCCTGACACCATAGTTAAGTACAGAGCAGAAAAAAGAGCTCATAAGTTATTATGTATTAGGCAAATAAAAAGCAGAATACAGTTTGAAGGAAGGAAGGGAGGGAAGGAGGAAGGAGAAAGAAAGGAAGGAAGGAAGGAAGGAAGGAAGGGAGGGAGGGAGGGAGGAAGGTGGGAAGGAGGGAGAGAGAAGAAGGAAAGAAAAGGAAGCTACTTCTAAAAGTGTGCACGCAAGTATCAAAAGAGAATCAGTATGTGCAAATCCCTGTCTTTGGAGGCAATTTTTAACCTACTACTAACTACAACAACAGCAACAAAATAATGAGAAGGTGCAGAGAACATATGAACTCATTCAATATCAACCTTAGTGTCTCTAACTGCTCATTTCAAAATTGGACTTAATACAATAGATAAGGCACCAAAAGAGAGGGAGGTATGTTTTCAAGGTTTTAAACTATCTGTATTGATCCCCAGTCCTTATATTTAATATTACATGGGAAAAAAAGTTTATATAACTGAACTAAAGGGTAAAACAATGTTTCAGAATAAATATAAATCTGCTATGCTGATACAGGTTTCAGTGGAACACTTTGCAAATTTATATAATAAAGTATATCATGTGAGCATGAATGAAATAACATAATGATCATTAAGGGGTATTTATCCAGTCATAAATATCCATTTGCACACTTTTAGTTTAAAAATGAACTAAAGTCTTAGAAGACTAGTTTTCCCATTGAGGGAGATGTCTCAGTCTTTATCATCAGTAACTCCTTAGCCCACACAGACAAAATGAGAAATGAATTTCAATTTGACTGAAGTGATAAGGACATCATAATTTCACATTGAAGTTATTTTTATCTTTTTATCTATTTGAGTGTTTTTCCTATGAAGTTCTCCCTCCATTGCCATCCATTACTACGTACAGAAAAGATGTTCCCTAAAACCCAGGAGAATTAATAGATAATTTTCTTTACAGTGGTTATCACACCATCATAGTTCCTAATTTGTTTTTTCATGCTAACCAAAAAGAAAAGCTGCATAAGAGCATCGCTAAAGATAGCAAGTGGCTTCTGAGTTATCCGTGAAACTTGCTTTAAATATAAGTAGAGGGAAATCATTGGAAGTTAGAGAAAAAATGTGTCGAGAAAAAGACCTATCAATTGAGAAATATATATATATATATATATATATATATATACCATGTCCTTGTCATGTATCAGAATAAGAAGATGAATAAATAGGGGGTCGGGATAGGGGTTAGAGGCAGAAATGCAACTTACAAAAAAAAATTCAGGCAAGTTTCTTAAATGTCTTTCCCCAGTGATTTGACAATATGAGCCTTCAGCTAAATATAGGATCTTACTTAAAGGATATAGTGATGCTTTTCATTAGAGTTTCCCTAAAAGCTACTTTCATTTTCTAAGTTCTTCTGACCTCAGTTAAGAGAATTTCAGGAAGTGGCAGGATTAAGTTTTAGGGTTAAGTTGCTAATGATGTCTAGATAACTTGGAATCGAATTCAAATAGAAATAAGAGCCCTCAGATAGATGAAAATTTTATTAAACTGACTTCATTTTTATTTATTAAATTTATTGGGGTGACATTGGTGAGTAAAATGACATAGATTTTAAGTGTACAACTTTATAATGTGTCATCTATATATTGTATTGTGTTTCCATTTTTAAAAAGATTATTAGAGTTATATAACTAAATACACTTTTGATTCCAAAGAAGATGAATCACCTATTTGTAGTAAATGAATTCCAAAGTGTAGTACCTTGATTTCATACATCGAACACAGCAGTGAGCCAAATTTCACTAAAATTTAACAGAAATTTAAATTAAGTAAGAAGCATCATGTTTCTCCTGAGTATTCATTCTAGAATCTATTTAAATCTAGCCCCCAAGTGTGCCACACTTCTCTGGGTGGATTGGATTTGATTCGGCTAAGTTCTCCCCTAGATATTTCGTTGTACTGCAGAGCTATACCATCTCTGAAAAACATCTGAGACTTTATTCCTAAGTTCTTGTCAATGGTGGATCACAGTAGTGAGCATTGTAAAATTCCTCTTGGGGCCACTTAGACAAGAGTAGACCCTTTTGAGCCCACCACGAATTTCAACTATGTGTTCTGAGCGTTCCCAGGCTGAAATGGCCTCTGACATCAAGGAGATGATGTTTTTTATCTGAAATTAATTCCAGGTACAACTTTTCATTTCCCCCTACTTTTATGTAGTGGAAAAGTAAAATAGTACATTTTTTCAGGGAATGTTTGGAGCTCATAAGCAGGGGAGATCAATGAAACCTCCAAGGACACATAATTAGAGTGATTGACAATAGCCTTTCCCCAGTAATACTAATGGTAAAGGTTTGTTGAAGTTCACTATGCCCCATGCTCTGTGGTAAGCATTTATTTGCATATTTCATTTAATCCTCACAACAATCACATGACAAAGATTCTTTTCCTACCTTCATTTCACAGAAGTTACTGAGGATTAAAGTAAGTAGATTTCCTAGAGTCATTCCTAGTAATTATTTGAACTAAAGAATGTGAGTTTCCTTTCCAAAAATGTCTGTTTTGTTCTAGTTAAGGCAGTTAATAAAAACGACACTGTTTGAGAAGACTTCTGATGCCAGTGATAAAGAAGAACTGGAACTTCCAGCAAACATAATCAGTCAGGAGGGTCAATAGGAGGAGCTAGGGCTTACAAGGTCTGATAATTAAGTTCACGAACTCATCCTAGAAAAAGTGCTACGTACTCCATTACTGAGTATCACTACAGTAATCTTCGAAGTCCTCCCCTTGGGGAGCTATGCACTAATGCTAGCACCTAGCACAACCTTCAAAGCAGTTTTGGAACTCTTTTTCTGGAATGGCCATCAGAGATGTCATTGCCAAGGTCATGACACCTTGCCACGTTGCTTGCACAGGGCTGCCAATGAAAGCGCACAGTGGCAAGTTCATGAACTGAATTGTCAGATTTTGGGGGATGACGGCAGCTCTGATGGCCATTCCAGAAAAAGAGTTCCAAAATTCCTTTAAAGGGTGCACTAGGCACTGGCATTGGTGTATAGCTTCCCAAGGGGAGTACTTCGAAGATGACCATAGTGATATTCAGCAATGAGGTATGGAGCACTTTTTCTAGGATGAGTTCATGAAATTCATTGTCAGAGCTAGTATGGAAGTTATCGCACTCTACGAAATTACAAGAACCATACAAGAAGAACTCTATGTTTATAATAAAGCTCTATGGTTCTAACTTCCCCTTCCCCATTAACTTCCTTTTCCCTTTTATGAATAGTCCTCCATCTTGGCACACAGGCCAGAGCGTGCATGCAATTTGCCACGTTTGCATGTATGGGGTTGCAACCATTTCTTTTTACTTTCTTTTTTTTTTTTAATGTGGGTAGTTCCCTGGCTGGGAATCAAACCCAGGCTGCAGCATTGACAGCACTGAAGCCTTAAGCCACTACACCACCAGGGAACTCCCTTCTTTTTTCTTGAATGAATCTTTTTTGGTGATGAAGCACGCAATCAATATTATTTTTCAGTCAACACCAGATAGTGAAAGCAAGAAGAGTTTCATAGCCAGAGTCTTTTCTTCATCACCATTGTGCCCTGCCCCAAAGCCCAGCTTCTGTTGTCAGAAATTTTATTATAACTCAGCTGGAAATAGGATACATACGAGGGCTGTCTGGGAAGTATCCTCACATGCAATGTGAAAAATCGAGGCATTTATAGCTGGATTTTTTCCAGACAGCCCTCCTATAGTATTTTTATCTTTTGAAATCAGTACCAAATTAGTAGTGCTGAATTTGTTTGCACCAGGTAGAAATTATAGAAATGAATTTAACCAAATAATCTATTTTCGACAATACTGTTTTGTAGGGGGTGGGGAGAATGTTATGATGTTCAATTTCTGAAATATTCACCTTTTTACCTTTAACTTTATGGCCAGCCTAAAGCTTTTCAATTGGAAACATCAAACTTCTTAATGCCTCAGGTGACTTGAAAACACTGGTCCATCCCTGCAAACAATCCATATGGCATATGCAATCGGATGGGCTCATAGCAAATACTTTACCTCTTCAATGAGATAGAGACAAAAAGGTACCCGTAATCATTTCTTATATAAGCAGTCTTACAAGTAAAATCTACATGCTCTACTCCTGGTACAGCTTGGAACATACAAGAGGGGACTCAAAAAAACCTGGAATTATCTTCTGGAGGGCGGGTCCCTTGTAGTACAGGCTTCCCCTGATAGATGAGTGTTCTAGGAACCCATCTGCATCAGTGTACCAGTTGCCATTGTTGTGAAAGACTGCATACAGAAGAAATGTCCCAAGTTGTGGCAGACAGAGGACTGATTCTTCCACCATGACAACGCATCTGCCCACACCACGCTGAGAGTTCAGCAGTTTTTGACCAAAAAATGGCATGACCCCTGTGCCCCACCCTCCCTATTCACCTGATCTCTCCCTGAGTGACTTTCTTTTTTTGTTTCCCAGATGAAAAAAGTCCTCAAAGGGAAATGTTTTGCTGATGTGGAAGAGGTGAAACAAAAACTGGCAGAAGCACTAAAATGCATCAAAATCAATGAATTCAAAAACTGTTTTGAGCAGTGCAAAAAGCATCTGGATAGGTGTAGTGCATCCAACAGAGAGTATTTTGAAATTTAAGCATGTAAGAATAAATATACAATTTTTTATAAATAAATTCTGGTGCTTTTGGGGTCCCCTTCATACAAAGAACATTCCACTGCTCCCCAGAACTTGTCAAGTTGAACAATTTGCCCCATTGTAGTATGGGACAGAAAAAATGTTTCCCTTCTTGCCTTCTATGTTCTTTGGCTGGCGTAATAATTAAGTTGGCATAAGACAGATTAACAGGAAAAAAACCAAATTTCAATTTTTAGGTGTTTTTTGGGGGGAGGGGAACCCCAAAGACATGAGGCTCTCAGTCAGGCAATTGAGGTTTACATACATCCAGAGCTAAGAAAAAGCAGGTATTTCAAAGGAGAGAAAGACAATTCACAGGGAGATGAAAAGAGCAAATGTTTGCTAAACAGAGATTTACTATGCAGAGCAGAGAAGTCTTTCTGATATCAAAAGAAGTTATCTTTGGTAACAGCTCTACTCCTGGTACAGGCCCCCTATCTAAATTATTTTAGGAAGGTTTGAGGGAGGGAGGTAAAGAATCCTTCCTGAGTCTTTTAGGCTTTGATTGTCTTCAGCCTGAAATCATCCAAATGCCGAAGTGACACATTCTGGGGAGACTTATTTTGAACTCCATAAGTGGTAAAATAAGGTCTTGAAAATACCGTATTCTTCTGGCAAAATGTCTTTTCTTATTCTGAACTTTCCCAAGATGTACAGATAACACTTTTTTGTCTTGTAATGTGTGCAGACTACAAGATCACACCTGTGGGTTGCACTGTAAATATTTTGAATGTCATTGGACAAGTTGGTTTATCCAGGCACGTCCAACCTATGGCCCAGGACAACTTTCCATGTGGCCCAACACAAGTTCTTAAAACATTATAATTTTTTTGGTGTTTTTTTTTTTTTTTTAGCTCATCAGCTATTGCGAGTGGTAGTGTGTTTTATGTGTGGCCCAAGACAATTCTTCCAATGTGGCCCAGGGAAGCCAAAAGTTTGGATACCACTGATTTATACTGATATTTGTAAGGGGGGAAAAAACCCTTCCTCCTAGAGTACTCATCTAGGATTCTACTGCTCCTAGTTTTTGTCCCAACTCCAGCATTGTGTATGCTTGCTTCCATCGTATGATTTGTCTACGACCTCAGTTGCCTCGTCTATATAAAATGAAACAATTAGAGCTCCTCTGTCTGTCTTAAAGTTATTGTGAGAATAACAAAGCATTGTATCAGTGAAAGGAAGTGTTTGTATCATAATTTCATATTGCTTCATTCTCCTTCTCACTGACTTGGACAGCCGGACACCCCACATCTTCTCATATTATTTCTTCCCCTTTCTTTTTACTTCCCTTTCTTCATTACTTGCCCATTCTTCTTCAGTTTGATTTTCTTCCCTCTTTTGGCCCTGAACATCACCTTTGTCTTCCTCTCCTTGGGGTCATTAAAACAAACAGCCATACAGGTCTCTATGATCAGTGAGGTCTTCTTGACAATCATTTTCTGTCAACTCTCATTTGCGTTTTATCCACTCATTCCCCACCTCTCATCCATAGAATTGATTTGATTGGACATTTAAGAACTATGAGTTCATTAGGTAATTTAAAAAATTCAACTGAACCTAGAATTGTGCCTATGGCACAATGTAATGCTTATGTCAATTATTTTTTAAAGTACTCTCTGGTGATTAAGAATGTACTGCTACATTAAAATGTCCTCATTTTATGATATGGATTAGTAGTATATTCCATTTAAGGTTTTTTTTTAAAGAAAACATTTTAAAATTAAACCTCTAGTGAACCTGCAGCTCAAGAAACACTTCATGGATACTTTAAGTTATGTACAATGTAACAACCTTTTTCAATGAGTACATGGAGTAAAACAGTCCATGAATGGTGTGAGGTATGGGGTGTTTTGTGCTCTATTAATAGAATTCATGGAAAATAAAATGACCTTTTTCTTTTTTTTGCTGCTACCAATTCTCTTACATATGGAAATTTTATATATTTTAATTGAACATATTGGTACGCTTTCTCTATCTCTACGAACACATTTATATTATTAAAGCTTCATCAGTGTTTCTGATTTCATATACTGAACCATCCTGTATAAATTCCATGGCAGGGGAAAGCAATTCACCAAGAAAATGTATAAGGCAGTTGGAGATGGTGCTTAACCAGCAAAGCGTTTGTAAGAACCTAGTCAGTCAGTGCCAAAGTCTGTAACTTGAACATTTAAAAATCACCTAAGTGCAGGAAAATGTATAACTACTAAGATACATTTATTTTAAAAAGTGAAGTGCCTTTAGCAAGTTACATGCAAGCAGCAAAGAAGAGTCAGTGAGTTAAAAATGGCTGCCTAGTATACAAGGGCTGTCTGGAAAAAGTCCAGCCATAAATGCCTCTGTTTTTCACAATACATGCTGGATACTTTCTGGACAGCCCTCGTACAGTAGTTTCCCCTTATTTGAGGGTCATATGTTCCAAGACCCCCACGTAGATGCCTAAATCCACAGACAGTATTAAACCATATATATATATTATGTTTTTTTCTATACATACATATCTATGACAAAGGTTAATTTATAAATTAGTCACAGTAAGAGATGAATAACAATAACTAATACTACAATAGGACAATGATAACAATTTACTGTAATAAAAGTTATATGAATGTGATCTCTCTGTCTCTCTCACTTTCTCTCTCAAAATATCTTGTACTTTGCTCACCTTTCTTGTGATGATGTGAGATGATGCAATGCCTACCTGATAAGATGAAGCAAGGTGATACAGCGTATACAGCATAGATAAGCTGGACAAAGGGATAATTCATGTTCTGGGCAGGATGGAGTGGAACGGTGTGAGATTCCATCGTGCTAATTAGAATAATGAACAATTTAAGACTTGTGAATTGTTTATTTCTGCCATTTTCCATTTATGATTTTAAGAACATGGTTGACTTGGGGTAATTGAAACTATGGATAAGAGGGGACTACTGTAAACCTTTCCTTGTGTCTGGACCAGTTCTATATATTTCAAAAATAATAAAAAGTGGAGGTAAGCATAATTATGTACATTATATATTATATATTATATATTATATTTGAGGAAACCTAGGGTCCAGAGGCATAAGTATCATGCTAAGGGCACATCGTTCTGGTCATTGGTAAAGGATCTACAACATACTAAAGTCCATCCCATACAAATACAGTCTTCTTCTTATTTGTTTTATAGAAAGTTTGTCCAACCTGTGGCCTGAGGGCCATATGCAGCCCAGGATGGCTTTGAATTCAGAAATTCCTAAACTTTTTTAAAGCACTACGAAAATTATGCATAGACCTTTCTTTTAGCTCATCAGCTATCATTAGTGTGAGTGTACTTTATGTGTGGCCCAAAACAATTCTTCTTCCAATGTGGCCCAGGGAAGCCAAAAGGTTGCACATGCCTGTTTTAAAGTTTTACCTCTCTTCTAGTTAGCTCAGGAAAGCACAAAAAGATATGTGGAAGTCCTTACCCTTGGTACCCATGAATGTGATCTTGGTTGGAAATAAGGTCTTTGCAGGTATATTCAAGTTAAGATGAGCTCATTAGAGTGTGCCCTGATTCAATAAGACTATATCTTATAAAAAAGGAAAATTAGGACACAGACATGCACAGAGAGGACAACACTAGGTATAGACACAGAGACACGCAGATACAGAGGAAAATGGCCATATGACAACAGAGGCAGAGATTGAAGGGATATATCTACAAACCAAAGAACACCAAGGATTGCCAGCAAACACCAGAAGCTAAAAGAGGCAAGAAAAGATTCTCCCCTACAGGTGTCAGAGGGAACACAGCTCTGCTAAGAACTTGATTTTGGACTTTGAGCTCCCAGAACTGTGAGAGAATACATTGCTGTTATTTTAAGCCACCCAGTTTGTGGTCGCAGCAGTCCTAGGAAATTAATGCAGTCACTCCAATTAATGAAGAACTTGAATCTGAGGAAATTAAGTTAGCATTCGGGGATCATTTTGAGTTAGAATATCCTGGGTTACGAGGTGAGGAAGCTAGAGGTGAGGACATCAGTTAAGAGGCTATAAAAATAGGAAACATCAGAAGTAACTGGGGCTTTGTGGAAACAGACTCAAACCAATTTAGTGGGCTTTTAAATTGTTAGGTATTTTGCTAGTGATGAGTAAGTAGCCTTCATATGCTACCAGATTTTTAAAATAAATGGCTTTATGCTATTATCTTTTAAATTCGTATTATGTGTATTTGGGGTGACATTTTTATCAACTTGTGAAATCCATGGTCTGTTAAAAATGGAAGGCTTGTGCAAAGGAGGAAGGCTGATAATCCCTCCCTGATATCAGCTTTTCACCTCTGCATCCTCACTTCCAGGTGGAATATTACAATGAGAGTCTCAAACCCAATTCTGCCAAATGTGCCAGCGTTTAGCAGCACACAAACATGGCCTGTCCTTGTCAATTCATGAGGTTCTACCCCTCTGCCTTTCCAGTCTCTCTGACAAGAAGCCTGCATGAAAGATTCACCTGAGGCACATGAACTACATTTTAGTGGTCAGGTTCAGCTGACTTTGGGCCCGACACCACAGAATTTCTGTTAAAGGCAACATCGTTGGCTAAATGGAGCCATAGGTGATGATGGCCATGCATAGCATTTTACCTGTGCATGGAGAGGCTCATTTTTTCTAACCAGTGTCTATATATAGAAATATGAGGACACTGAAGACTCATAAGGGCTTATTAGAACATTTAAGAAACGATGTGCATAGAAAATGGCCTGAGGAGTTCCCTGGTGGTGTAGTGGCTTAAGGCTTCGGCGCTGGCGCTGTCAGCGCTGCGGCCTGGGTTCGATTCCCGGTCAGGGAGCTACCCGCATACCAAAAAGCAAAAACAAACAAATAAACAAACAAACAAAAAAGAAAATGGCCTGAGAAATGGGCAAACTGTTTCATCCTCCATCATGGCAACGCTCCATGTCACTCATCCCTTCTGGTAGGGCAATTTCTGTCAAATAAAAACATTACGGTGTGTCCTCATCCACCTTATTCACTGGATCTAGCACCATGTGACTTTTGTCTCTTCCTCAAAGTCAAAATGAACGTGACAGTCAAACATTTTGAATCGATTCAGGACATGGAGGCAGCCATGACAGCACAACTAAAGACACTCACGACAGACGACTTCCAGAACTGCTTCAGAAAGTGGCAAGGACGATGGGATAAACGTGTGTTTGAAGCAAGAGGGAGTATTTTGAGGGGGATTCATGGCAATGTGTCTTTTATTGTAATAGTTTTTTAAATTTAAACATTCACTGTATTTTTATCACTCCTTGTACTACCATTCATTTTCCCAATGAAAAATAATTTTCAATAGCTACTATGTAAATTATTAAACCTTCTTGCCTTGTTTTGATTTCAGACAACAGGAAGGCCTACTCTAATTGGACGCTAGTTCCAATGCTAATAAGCCACACCTGTACTGTAAATGCTTAATTAGGATAGTTCAAATTGATGGATAATATAGGGTTAAGTATCATTTTCTATGACAAAGTATTCGAAAGTAAACTAGAGACAATATAGTAGGTCTGAACTAAGGTTGTAAGAGGGTGGTTTTTTTCTACCTGACCACAATTTCTCTGAAAATGAAGCAGAGGAATGGACTTAAACTGAAATTTCATTGATCTAGGTATAACTCAAAGAAGTGCCTGGTAGGTTCTGATGTTTGCCACCATTATGGTAACCATCTGTCTGAGTGTGTGTATGACATCCTACCTGAAAGTGTCCTTGTGGAGCAGCCTTTAATTTTAATAGTAGCTTGTTGATGATGTGTGTGCAATCATTCTGGATATTTTTGAATTATTGTTACTGATTTCTGTCCTGTCTCTACATATTACCTTCTTTGTTTGCTGCAAAAGTTTGATATATTTATTTGTGTTGATATTCTTTGTGATCATACTTATCAAAATAACTATTTTCAACTTCCCCTTGTCTTCTCCTACTGAAAATAGAAGTCTTTGAAAACATATAAAAATTTTGTTTCATACCAGACATACCGTGAGATGTGATCATTTTATTAATTTATCTCTTCTACCCCACCATGCTGTGAAATTTCCATACTCCATTTAACTTCCATAGGCATCTATTCCCATGTAAATAACAACTCCCAGGATACCTAACTTTCTTTGATGATATATCCCAATTTGAAACTGATTATTATACATTCTTAATTGTGAGACTTAGTCACATGAAGATGATTTTTCTAATTTTAATTCAGGATTTGTACCACCTGTAATCCAACACAGAGCAATGTCCTTTTCATAAAACAGAGTGATTATTATTGGCTATCTACTTAGTAGTGGGTTGACCAATGGATATCTAGACTGAATTTGGAAACACCTTTAAATTGGGGGTGTTGGATTTTAATTTGGCGATTTTAGGTGGGACCAAGTTACAGCAACAATTCTTATGGGAATGATTTTTAAGTCCCAGAAGGCAGAGTTATAGTTATAGGAGAGAAGAAATTATACTTTTAGCATGGTGGCCTCAGGGGAAATAGCAAAGATGTTGAAGTGGCAATGGAATATAATAGGGAAAAAAAAAACCCAGAATTTAGAGTGAGAATTAGAAGACCACTGTTACTATTTATTAACGGTTTTAACCTTAGGCAATTCACTTTGTTTCTTTGACACTCAACTTCCTTTTATTTAAGGATGGGTTAATTATACCTCACCAAGCTCACAGGATTGGTGTGAGGTCCCATGATACAATATATGTAACATCAGTCTCATTCCTCTTTACTGTTTTCTCCATATTTTCAGCTCAACCTTCAACTCTTCAAGTGTTTACTCTGTTATTCTCCCTTCTTATCTTGCAGGAAAGAAAAGTAGGAGACTAATTCACACACACACACACACACACACACACAGAGAGAGAGAGAGAGAGAGAGAGAGAGAGAGAGAGAGAGAGAGAGAGAGAAACAAAGAGAGATAAAGAGAGACAGAGAGGAAAAAGGACTAGTAATAGATTATAGGCATCTTCTCTCTAATGCATTTGCATTTTAAGTTATTTTGCCTAAATCAGGCAAGTCCATAGTGGTAGATACCTCAAAATCTACCAGGAAAGGGGACTTGTGGCACAAGCATGTGCCTCAAATCACACTGCAAAAGGAGTCATGAAATCCAAAGGATTGCTCTCACTCCTAGCATAATAGAAACCAGCCACTTAAATTGTCATTTATTTATATATTTTTATCTTAAAGCAAGATTAAAAAATAAATCCATGATGTAGTATTTCAAGAGTCAGTAAACATTTTACAAACATTTTCTGTTACGGGCCATATAAGTAAGTACTTTAGGCTTTGTGGGCTATAGAATCTTTGTCACAACTGCTCAATTAAAAAGCATTGTAGCTCCAAAGCAGCCATAGACAATATGTAAATGCTGGACATGGCTACATTCCATTAACAGGTCTACTAAAAAAAACAGGCTGTGAGCCAGATTTGGCCCACAGGTCATAGTCTTCTGACACCTATAGTATTCCATTGATTCCTACATCCTTCCTTTTTTCTCCACTCACACAAAAGATAGAAGGTGTCACAGAAGAAGAGATATTGAACATCATAACTTAATCTTGAGTTCCAACTTTGCATTGACCCCAAATAGTGTACAAATTTTTCTTGGCCTTGCCTTCCCTGTGCTCATCTCCTAAGGCAAGCATCATGCCCCTGAGCTGTCCTACAACCAACTAAAATAATGATCAGGACAAATGTGAGCAAATGTTTTTCCTCTAACTCTGTTTAGTGGAAACCTCAGGATCTTAGATGCAAAGATGCAGAGCATTTGCAAACCCTGCTTGGAAATTTGGTAGCTCCATTCTTTCTCTGGCTAAAATGAAGGTATCTACAAAGGTGTGCTGCTCATGTATTCAAATCCTAGGAGTTCAGGGCACCAGCGCTTACTAAGAACTGACTGCCTGCAAAACTGCCTGAGAATGCAAAAGAAGAGACATTCCCTCAAGGACCCAACAGCCTCGTTGGGGAAGCAGAACACATACACATAAGAAAAATACTAAACAACACTTACAAATCCAAATGTCAGAGAAATACATCTTTATAAAGTAGAAACTGACAGCATCAGTGCTTAGAGGAGACACTATACAGGAATGATCAGAGTTAGGTAAGAGATTCTGGAAGAAGCAAAGCAGAATGACAATTTCCCCTTCCCTTAATTTCTCCCAAAACAGGAGAAGAGAAAAATCTTTCAGGAAAAAGGATGCCCATTTCCTTTGCTAACACTTCTCCCCTTAAGTCCAGGGGTAGTAAGAATTCTGAACTGCTGAAAAAGAGGTGAAATATTGGGATCAAAGAAATGTACAAACAGACTTATGTACAAAAAGATTAATTTCAAATCTCATATATATTCAGTTGGATCAAATATTGATTGGCTGGTCAACACACAAAACCTATTTAAGCCCCAAATCCTACACATCCCATTTGTTGACACTTGGTGTGCATTTCAGCATCTATGTGAGATTATGAAACTCTAGAACTTGTATTTGGAATATACCTTGAAATTTCTCCTTTACATGCTGAGTTTTTAATGTTATATTGAGTTAAGTGGGTATAAGTACAACATTCTCATGTGTAAACATTGATCAAATAATATATATTGAGAGATGCATGCATTCTAAGAAGTTTGGATATTAAAACTTCATATTCTACTGGCCTGCCTTTTATAATTAAGAATAGCCATTTTGTCAAACTTTTCCCAACTACCATATTTGACTATGCCATGTGGATTTTCTTTGTTGGTTGGTTTGTTTTTTGCCAGGAACCTGCCTGACATAGAAAGCAATTTAATATCCAGGATATGTGGATGGATTAAACTATTTGAGAGGCCTCCCTACCTTGCATCAATGGGACAAAAGGATTAAAAAAAAAACAACTCTGGGTTTTTTGGAATGTTCCCAAAGCT
This sequence comes from Lyroderma lyra, assembly GCA_004026885.1. Classification (NCBI taxonomy): domain Eukaryota; kingdom Metazoa; phylum Chordata; class Mammalia; order Chiroptera; family Megadermatidae; genus Lyroderma; species Lyroderma lyra. Next base: position 14,833 of record PVJL010006926.1, read on the forward strand.
GGATTTTCAAATTATCCTCTCTCCAACCAATAATTTATAGCATTTTCTACATCTGATGCTGACCACAAGCTATTGGAACCCTCCTTCTAGATTGTTGTGTTTGCCTTCTGTGAAGTTTATGTGTAAGATGTGGCAGGAATTCCTATGAAGACTGCAGCCTGAGACTTCATTAAGTTTACAAGATAGGTTGTCTAAACTATTTTTGTGCCTGCTGATTAATAAATATTTGATTACAAATGTTTGATGTCTTTTGAATCCATCAATTAATCCTTAAACTCTTTTTTTTAAAAAGCAATGTATCAATTATCATAAATTTTATCATTTTTAATTATACAATTCGGCTGCATTAATTACTTTCACAATGTTGTGTAACCATCACCACTATTTCCAGAACTTTTTCATTGTCCCAAACAGAAACTCTTACCCACTGAATAATAACTCCTCATCTTCCCTCCCCCATTTCGCCTATTTTAGGTACTTCATGTAAGTGGAATCATACAATATTTCTCCTTCTGTGTCTGGCTTAATTCACTTAGCATACTCTTTTCAAGGTTTATCCGTGTTGCAGCATGTGTCAGAATTCCATTCCTTTTTATGGCTGAATAATATTCCATTGTATTTACATACCACATTTTGTTTATCCATTCATCTGTTAATGGATACCTGGGTTGTTTCCATCTTTTGACTACTGTGAATATCCTGCAATTAACACTGGTATACAAGTATCAAACTTGCTTTTATAGTAAATTCTTGGTAGTGAATTGGTGAGGGAATCACCTGTTGCTTTCACCACCACCCTGTAACTAATGCAGCACAAATATCTACCTTACATAACTTAAAGGAGTATGACCAAATGGACTTTGGACAGATGATAATACTCAGTTTCCTCATCTGTAAAATGGTGATACTAATACTCAAAGGTTGTTAGGAGGAATTAATTCCCAAGAAGTGCTTAGAAATGTACTAGTCACAGTATAAGCATTAACCAAATGTAGCTCTTACTATTACTAGCATCATTATCCTTTTTCTTTTAGGGTCACATTATCTTGCTTCTACTGTAATTGTAATGTATCACCCCCATTTAATATTCTACCCAGGTCTGCCCTAAGCTCTAATATGTTCTTGTTCCAAAGTCATCTACCTCTTCAATCAAAATTTCCTCCCATGTAGCTGATCTCATCAAGATAAGGAGGAATGAGACTTTATTGACCCATTCAACACTGATATGTAAATTACTGATAGACACTAACCATAGATATCCTTATGATTCATACCTTCTGGAATCTCAGACTCCTGCAGACTTCTGAAAATGCAGAAAGATGCAACAAGTCCAATAGCAACTATTTCCCTTTGCTACACTTTCAATAATGACAATCCAGCTTAAAATTAACAATTTCCCCTTAAGAAAGAGAGAATTTAAAGACAGTTATAGAATTGCTAGTGGTCAAGGAAATCATAAACATCTAAACCAATGCAGATCAGAAATGTAACCAAAGACTGTATTTTAGAATGTAATTTAATATTTAATAAAAGTTCACAAAGAATATAGAAATAAAATATAAGGGTAACACAATTATTTCCCCTATAAGACAGGAGATGTATTTTATCTTTCTGTTTATGCTTAATAATTGATGTAAAAATTGTAACCATAATCTATCAATGTTATTCTATTTAAATAGCTGAGCTTTGCTATAAGAAAGACTAATGTCCATAAATAAATTTTAAAATTACCAAGCCCACAAAAATAATAATAAAAATCCCTTACAATATATAAATTTTATAACTGTTAAAAATCCAGAGAAGTATTTCACCAGTGACTTTCTTAAATAATATGCTTGCTTGGAGCATTTAAAGATTTGTTTTTACTAAAATCTGATTAATATTTATTGCGTCCAGTGAGATTCAGTTATCTATATACTTTTAAATAGAAGTTAAAGTTGGTCCAAGAAATCTAGTCAATGGAAGCTATACAACAATAGATATGAAACAGTGAATCTGATCATCTTTTTCAAGCATTTCAAATATGATATTATCAGTTAGTCTGTTAACAAACCTGTGCTAGATTCCTTCAAAGGGTTGGGGATGTAGCTAAAGTACTAGCTGTGAATCAGTGATTCTAAGGCTTACTAAACCATTAACTAGCTGTTTTACCTTTTGGGGAGCTTCGTTTCTGCAAAAGGGATTGATTAAATGACCACTAATGGCCCTTATTATTAAGGAAACCTACATAAAATAATCAAGTTGGGTCTTGTTGGTGAAGGCAGTGGTCCGGAAATAGAGATGAGGATTTATAAGGCACCATCTGACCACAAGAAACACTGATTTGGCAGACACTGAGGCTGATCTGCTTATGTACCTTCCACTTATATATCCTCAGGCCTTTCCACTGAGGTGTACCCTGGCCTGGATTCCAACTGCCAGCATGTGCATCTCATTGCCTGAGGGCCTGTTTTGGCTACTAGCGTCCACTCCATCCTCCACAACAGTAGGCTAAAGCACTAGAGAATTAGCTGACATTGGCAATCCCCAACCCATAACTGGTAAGAGTTAGTGTAGAAATATCTCAGCTCTCCTACTTCTTGGATGGATTAACCACCAGGGTTAGGCTCACACTTAGGCCCACTGTGTACTGGTTTGCAGAACTTTCCAGCATGGTTAATCCCATTATCCACAGTGGTACTTAACTTGACAACATACCTTTTATGGCTACCTTCCTGCCCAGTCTCATCTTTCCCTTCTGGTGTTTCCCGTGGACATCAAACAGGTACACTACATACCAGCAATCACATCTTTACTTCAGGTTCTGCTTCTGGGGAAGCCAAAACTAAGTGATAACTGTCTCTATGACCCTGGCCTCACCCCTTCTCCACCCCTCAAAATTTGTCTGCAAACTTTTTGCTCCCAGGTTCCATTCTATGATTGGGGCTCTCTAGCCCATTCTGTCTTCAGATTTCCTACTAGGCTCAACCAAGATAGCTGTGCTGTTATTACCATCTTGCAAGTGACTTGTTTACACAAATATCTGTCCTTATCCCTAAGTTTACCAAAGCTGTGCATACCTCAAATTCTGAAATTGTACTGCCTTTGTCTCGATACCTCTAAGGCATAACACTATACCTGGTAAATAAGAAATTTAATTATAGGGCCTCTCCTGCTTGGAAGACTTTCCCTCCTCCATTCTTCCAAGTGATCCTGTATATTTATGATTTAAGATGTGGCCTGCTGTCTTCCTAGTGAAATCATGCCCAGCTGCCACACACTGAAGGATGCACTCCTTGCCATCCTATCTTGTGAAGACACTGAGAATACTCACTTCTTCAGTATCACATCGTATTGTCAGATATCCTCTACTGTTTCATTTCTATATTTTCTATATTATATTAGCTTCTCTACTTTTCTATAATCTTCTTAAAGGCAGGGATTTTGCTGTATTCCTTCTTGTTTATCTCAGCCTTTAGCACATAACAGATACTGCTGAATGCCTAGAGAGAGCCAAAAATCATTTATGGGTTTTATTGGGAGTTCATGTCTCCTGTTACTCCAACATTAAATAAATATATGCAATCACTATTAAGGACAAAAGAAATAGCAACCATAAAACAAAAGGTGTATAGTGGCTGAAATCTGAATATTTAGTGCAGAAAGCCCTTTGTTTTGACCTGACCCTTGAAAAGCTACAGACCAACAGCTCTTTGGAATTAGCCTGCTAAACTGGTGTTGAGCTATGAGGTGCTATAATTACTATAAACTCAAATAAATTATTTCTATGTTATTTCAGAAAACATTACACAGTTGTGAGAAATCAAACAAGTTTGGTATTTACAAGTTTAGATTCTTTAGGTGAGACCCACTGGTCATAGCATAATGTCTTTCCATGTCCCTCTATACATAGAATTTTTAATACTGTCTCCACAAAATAGTCTGAAATAATATGGAGCAAGTCAGAAATTTATCTTGAAATAACTGACGACTCATCTCTTCAAGCTCTGCAAGGACGTATTTATACTTGGCACATCCTATAAATAAAAGCTGGTAATTTTGCCACAACCATTTTTCACTCATTTCTACTTTTCCCACATTGATTCTTCTCATATTCAGTCTCATTTAAAATCAAGTGCCAGTTCAGAGTTTGAACTGGGTTGTGTCTATTGACTTGTTGTGTATTTTACATCCTCTTTCTAACACATTAGAAAAGGAGTTATGTATGGCTACTTTCATAAAATTAATACTTTATAAGAATCTAAAGAACAAAATAAATGAACAAACAAAACAGAAACAGACTCATAAATACAGAGAACAAATTGATGGTTGCTTGATGGGAGGGGGGTTGGGGACAGGGTGAAAAAGGCAAAGGGATTAAGAAATGCAAATCGGTAGTTACAAAAGAGTCATGGGGATGCAAAGTATAGCATAAAGAACACAGTTAATAAAGTTGCAACAACTAGGTATAGTGCCAGGAGGGTACTAATCAGGGGGATCACTGTGTAAATCATATAAATGTCTAACCAGTCTCCTGTACACCTGAAAATAATGTAAACTAATACTGAATGTCAACTTTAAATGAGAAAATAAATAAATAATTGAAAAAAGAATATACATCCTCTGAGGCAAAAACACCAGTATTTGCAGAAAACCAAGGGGATGGATTTGGGACTTGTTGATCCCAAGGAAAGGTAGAAGGTCTAGTTTTAGCCAAATAATTTCCAAAATATCCATGAAGTCGATACAGATAACACTCACCATGCTTTGGAACCTTGCGATCCTGTGACATGGACAGAGAAATGAAAAATTAAATATAAAAACCTGGCATCTGGGAGGAGTGCACCAAAGACATATGAGCTAAAGAGCAGAGGAATAAATGAAAGGTCAACATAAATTCTGATAGGGAGCCTCTAGGAAGTTCCATGTAAAATGTGACATTTAATGGGGTGCACAGGCATCCCAGAGGACAGGAACCATGGCAAGAGCATCGTAGGAATGATGAGCAGTGGCTTACACATTTTGTTCCTCTCTTGCTTCCTCCACCCCTTGCCCGTTCCTAGCTAAGTAGCCCAGAACTCTATCTCTCTAATGTTTTCACAACATGCTATCCATTATTTCATTATGGTTATTATCACATGGTATTTTTTCCCCTTTATGAGCCTACCTTATATCTATATGAGAGCAGGAACCAGATCTTATTTTGTATACCCCAAACCTATCCTAAGACACTCAATAAATAAATATTACAACAAGAGCTGGAGTACATTAGGTTAATGTGAAGAGCTGTGTGGAGAAATAGAAAGAAAATTTGATGACATAAATCCAGAAGTTTTTGAATACCAGTCTAAGATTGACCTTATTCTAACAACAATAGGAAGTTTTACTGATAATAGCTTCTGTTGATACACCAGAAACTTTACACCACTTTTCTCTTTCAGTCCTCACAACCACCCTGTTAGGTGGGCATTATTATCTTCATTTTGAAGATCATGAAACCAAGGTTAGGGAGGTTAAATCTGGTAACTAGTCCAAGGTCACTGAGAATCTGTAATAGTATGTGACAGGTACTATTGTAGATGCTGCAGATAAATTGCGCAACCAAGACAACCCAGGACTTCACACTCCTTGAGTTTATGTTCGGTGTGAAACTTACTTTAAACAAAAGCATGAAAACATAAAGAAGAAAATTCACACATGATGATAAATGCCCTAAAGCAGAGTAGAACAAGCTTATATACTTGGGAATGACTGAAGGTGATGCAGAAGAATCTGCCTTACTTAACCAAACATGATATTTCCAACATAACACTGTGATCTTAAGTTATTCAGGGGATAAAAGTAGTCAAATATGATTTTTGGAAAGATAGCTTAGTGGTAATACAGAGGATTATTAGGCAACAGCAGTGATTAGGAGAGAATAAATGATCATCCAAATGAGTCTTTGGAAGGTAAATAAGGAGAAGCAAGAGTTGTAAGAGAAATCACTGATATGTTCTATAAATAGTAAAACTAAAAAGCTTCTCCACAGCAAAAGAGATCATCAACAAAGCAAAAAGATAACCACTGAATAGGAGCAGATATTTGTAAACAATACCTCTGATAAGGGGCTAATATCCAAAATATGTAAAGAATTCATACAATTCAACAACAACAAAAAAACAAACAATGCAATTAAAAATGGGCAGAGGACATGAACATTTTCTCCCCAAAATACATACAAAGGGCCAACAAATGTATGAAAAAATGCTCAACTTAACTAGCTATTAGGGAAATACAAATTCAAACCACAATGAGATACCACCTCACACCTGTGAGAATGGCTGTTATCAACAAGACAAGGAATAACAAGTGCTGGAGAGAATGTGGAGAAAAAGGAACTCTGGC
>PVJL010006926.1:21298-84900 GCA_004026885.1 Lyroderma lyra
TGGGAATGGAGCTACCATTTGACCCAGCAATCCCCCTTCTGGGGATCTACCCAAAGAACTTGAAAACCTTTGTCCACAAAGACTTATGTACCCCAATGTTCATTGCAGCGCTGTTCACAGTGGCCAAAACATGGAAACAACCAAAGGTCCCTGCGACAGATGACTGGATAAAGAAGCTGTGGTACATATACACAATGGACAACTACTCACCCATAAGAAAAGATGAAATACTACCATCTGAGACAACATGGATCAATATTGAGAATTTCATGGTAAGTGAAATAAGTCAAATGTAAAAAGCCAAGGACCATATGATTTCACTCATATAAAACAGAAAGCAACAAACAAGCAAATAAGACAAACAAACAAGCAAAAACAAACAAGCAAAAACACATGGACACTAACAATAATATAGTGCTTACCAGAGCATAAGGAGGGAGACGTGGTAGAAAAGAGTAAAGGGAGTCAAATATATGGTGACAGAAGGAGACTTGACTTGGGTAGTGAGCACACAATATAATATATAGATGATGTATTACAGGATTGTATACTTAAACCTATATAATCTTATCAACCAATGTTACCCCAAGAAATTTAATAAAATTCAAAAATATATAAATAGTAAAATTAATTTGCCATAAAGAGTATGGAGCAGGGTGGAGACAGAAATGATTATGATGATGATGATATGATGGTATTGATAATAACAATGACATGTCTTGAACATTTACTCAGTACATGTCCAAGATTATACAACTCTCTTTGATGGAAAGCTAATTTTTAAATCACTATAAGAATATTTTACAAAGTGTGGGACTCTTGCCACAAGGTATCCAAGATGATAATGGGTATTATTTAAGATAATTTAAATTGCAGTGGAAAAGGTATTACAGAATATAACTATCACACAGGAAAAATGCTATTTCCATTTTACATCTCTTTCAGTCCCTCTAATTATGTCAAGAAGAAATTCTCCATTTGCGCTATTTGAGCTATTTTGACTTAACACCTCTCTAACATTTGCTAATCTCCTTTTTTAAACAAAGAGTGAGGAGGCCTTATGTTCAGAAACTTCAGCAGCCAGCAGTATCAAGCTGAAATTTAAAGGTTGATTTTCATTGTATTAATTTGAGCAGTTATCCCCTGTTTGTGGTCTATGATACTAGTTTACCATGTATAGTAGTGATATATCCTTAACTTTTATAAGAAATTAATTTAAATAAAAGAGTGAATTTAAGGGAAAATATTCAAGAAATAACAATGTAGTCAATGTGAGTGTGTAGCAAAAACGTTGAAGGTGATAGAAGACTGGAGTTTGCTAGCACTACAACAAATTACAAAAACCACCTGGAATTGGGTGAAAAGCTCAGAGATTTTGAGTTGCCGTTACTGAAAAGACTGTGAGGCCACTTAGGAGACTTCCCAGAAGACTGGGTCTCTGGATGAGTTAGTAAGTCATAGACCATGAGAGAGACTGTTTTATGCATATTGAATTTTAGATGACTGTAAAATATCCTCAATAAATCTGACACTCAGTGGAATATTCAAGACTGAAGCTCCAACCTAGATCTGGACTAGGCTTACAGATTCAGAAGTCATTATTAGGTTTCTATTGCCACATTTCAAATTACTGCAATCTTAGTAGCTTGAAATAACACAAATATTTTACCTCACAGTTCTGAACATCAGAAGTCCATTCAGCTGGACTTTTCTGCTGGGGGTCTCAGAAGGCCAAAATCAAGGCTGGGTTCTTCTCTGAAGTCTCTGGGGAAGAATTTACTTCCAGCATCATTCCTGGAATACATCCAATTCCTTAAGATTATAGGATTGAAGTCCCCATTTTCTTGCTGGCTGTTGACTACAGATTGCTCTCAGCAACCAGAGGCCACTCTTGGGTCCTTGACCTGTGGCCATCTCCATCTCAAAGCCAACAACAGAAAACCTCCCTCCCGTGACTGCCTCTCACATTTTGAGTCTGATTTCTTCACTGCTGTGAACCACGGAGAAATCTACATTTAAAGGGCTGACATATTAGATGAGGGCCACCCAGGTCATCTATTCTAAGGCCAACTTTTTAATAACCTTAATCATATCTACAACATTCCTTTTGCCATGTATGTAACCTAACATAATCATGGGAGTAACGTGATGAGAGGGAGCAGAGATAAGGGAGCCATCTTATACTTAAAATTCTGCTTACCACAGAAGTCATCTGTATAAAAATAAATCTGCACTAAAAAAAATGCATCCATGTATCCATTTATTAATTTTACAGACATTTATTGAACATCTGTTATACTACCAAGTAGTCTGGTAGTCGTTCGTGTGTTTAACCCTGGAATAATGTTTCTCATACCTTTGATGTGAAATATAACATTCAAACAAGCACTCTCTGCCAAGGGGATAAGGTGCTTAGAGTGTCTGCTGTAATCCACCCCTTGCACCACTCAGATCCACTTGTTTCCACAGTAATTTATTCTGTCCTGGTGCTGCTTCTTCAAGATGGTAGCCAGTCATCATTTCTTTACAAAAATCAAAGGTTTTGAACAGGAGCGTCACACTACTGCAGTTGATCTTGAAACCAGCATGAAGACTTACTACTTCCCTCCTCTACAAACCATCCGTGATCCTCACCACACTGCCCAGCAATTGTGTTGGTCTAGCTTGCGTGCCCTGTGGAATCTGGGACCCTGGTGACCTTGTCCTTTTCAGGCCATGATTGAGTCAATGGCCTGTTTATGGTTATCACCAGTCAGGGAAGCATTGAAAGTCATTCCCTTGAGTCTCCTGAGTTCCAGAAATACTCCTTCCTCCTTGCTTCCATAATGTAGCAATAACCCTCTCTGCTCATGTTCAGCAATCACTTCTGGCCATATAGTAAGTCTTCTCTTTGCCTTATGATCTACTGACATGAACAACTCAAAATGGTCAGTCAGTAACTTCACTTATGATTTTGTAATATAAGAGTTGGTATAGATTACCAGCTCATAAAAAGGGGGCGTTTTTTATGTAACCATGTGCATGTATAGTTATGATTTTGTAATAAAATCCTAAGTCTGGGTGTTACTTCTGCCAGACCCTGTATAATCGCTGTTGATTCACGCATTTCTTGAATCTTGAACAGAGTCCCAAATTGTCATCCCTAGGCTCCCATTTACCCATTTCAACATGAAAATAGATCAGGTAACAAGGTTTATGGGGATCCCACGGACTTGTGCTGACACCTCCCAATTTCACCAGAAGGTGGCTCACTGGGTTTGAGGGTATGTTATGTATGCGGTATTCGATTATAGCAAATCAGACACTCGCTCTATGAGCCTGCAGATATTACTGTCAGCAGTACCACCACAAGCAGGAAAGCCAAACCCATACCAGGAATACATGTCAACCCCAATAAGAATGAATTTCTGCTTCATCTTGAGTACAAGGGATTGTAGTGGGTTGAATAGTGGCCCCCAAATATTTCAGGTTGTAATCCCTGGAGAATGTCAGTCAATGTTACATTATATGGAAAAAGGCCTTTGTGGGTATTATTCAGCTAAAGATCTTGACTGAATTATCTCAGTTGGCCCTAAATGCAATTACACATGATAAGAGAGAAGGGGACATTTTACACACAGAAAGAAGGTAGTGCAAGGAATGGCACCAGAAGCTGGAAGAGACAAGGAAAGGATTTTCCCCTGTAGCCTCTAGGAAGAACACAGCCCTGCCAACACCTTGAATTTGGCTCAGTGATTTCAGACTGCTGGTCTTCAGATTTGTGGGAGAATCAATTTTTGTTGTTCTAAGGCACTGAGTTCGTAATGATTTGTTGTAGCAGCCATAAGAAACTAATACAGGGGACCAATGTAAGCTACTTGTCACCCAATGGTTGTTCTCGGTGACAATCAAGGATGCTACCACCTTGAGGGTTCATCATTGTTCTGCTGTTGACAGGTTGGGTGTTTAGAAGGTAATAGCTAGATCAGCTTGGATGAAAGAGGCTCATGCTGCTGCACTCACATGCAGCCTTCATCCTGCCACCTTGGCTACATCATTCAGGGGGTCACTGGACCACTGTGAATCCACCCGGGAGCTGAGGGTAGAGGCTGACTCATGTCCACTGGACAATCATCCTGTTCACTTGACAGTTCAGTGCCTTTTCCATGGTGAATGATTATCTGATAGGCACTGACATGTAAACCAAAGATTCACACGCTTTATATAAGGGAGAACCCCCAAAGCAGGGGAATTTATTTATAAAAATATTGTGTATTTATTGTTACATGTTTAAACTTCAGTCACCTTCGAAGTCTCCATTGGATGCAATACACCTATAGAGATGCCTTTTTCCATTGCTCAAAACAGGTTTTGAATTAATCAATTTTGATGCCTTTTAGTGCTTCTGCCGTTTTTTTTTTATTTCACCTCTTTCACATCAGCAAAACGTTTCGCTTTGAGGATTTTTTTCATCGAGGGGAAACAAAAGACATTGCTCGGGGCAAGATCGAGTGAATAGGGAGGGTAGGGCATGGAGGTCATGCCGTTTTTTTTGGTCAAAAGCTGCTGAACACTCAGAGCAGTGTGGGCAGGTGCGTTGTCATGGTGGAAGAACCAGTCACCTGTTTGCCACAACTCAGGATGCCTCTTTTGCAAATTGTGACACAACCTTCTCAGAACTTCCAGATAAACTTTGGTTAACCGTTTGACCCAGAGGAACAAATTCCAAGTGCACAATCCCTCTCACATCACAGAATCATAGGATCATTGTTTTCCAGTTTTTTGGGGTCACCCCTCATATATGCCCACTCCCATAGATACATCCGCATGCCTTTGCACCTGACCCTCTTTATCTCTATTCTTCTCATATTGCTCCTTCTAGAAGCCGTGGCCTGCTAGCCAAGCCATTCACCACTACCAAGGACTCCATATAGTCTTAGCTGAGGCCTCATATCCCTCTACACAAATTGATGAGCAGGTTGTACTTCCCAAAACTCTGGAATAATTTCACCAGTCTCTCTGCCATTTAAGGCCATCCCTCAGTGGGGCTTTGATGGAGCAGCAGTTCGTTTCAGCTTGCACTGACATAGTGAGCCACACAGGTACCAGGACAGAATGTTACCTCCTTCATTGGCTCATCACCAGGAATATCCTACGAGGTTGTGGAGGAGGAAAAATAATTTTCCTTCTACCCTTCTAAGTGCTTCTTGCTGGTCTAATAATCAAATTGACAGATTAACAGAGAAAATAACCGAATTTATTATGTATGGGTCCCAACGACAAATCGGGCCATTGAGGCTTGTATGCCACTCTAAGAAGAAGAAAGGCAGGGATCTGGGCCATCAAAGAAAACCAGGCAGTTCACAGGTAGATGAGAAAGAACAAATGTTTGGTGAACAATACTTGCCTGACCACCCAGAAACGTGGGTCACAGAGGGGAGTATAATAAACAGACTTAGCTTGGCTGCTCCCTGTCTGCCAGCACTTAGTTCATATTAAGATGCTAACGTGATAGCTTTCTTCCTTTAAGTGGGTTTTTCTATCTGAATTCTTTTAGGCAGATAAGGGGAGGGTAAAAAGCTCTTTCTGAGTCTTATTTCTTGAAAATAATCAGCTTAAAATAATCAATATCCCCAAAAGGTGTATGTCTGAGGTGGCCAAAACTGTGCTTCTCCTCAGGGTCATAGGTGAAAGCACAGAGAGAAACCACAGCACAGAGGTAGGTGACAAGTGCCTTTGGATTACTTGTTCATATAACTCAAAGATAACTTCTTGGGAAATGTCTTGCACTAGAGAATTCTCTGGCTTTCCATAATGAATCCATTTAAAGACATTCACTTGTCTAAGCCTTTTGATAACACCCTCGGTATTCTGCCGAGGTATTTGCAGCACCCTCACCTGTTTCCTACAGGCTATTATTGCCAAGCTTTAAAGAACTGTCTCACCTGTTTTAAGATTGGCCTCTTGTCCTTGCCAGGGTGTTAAATTCTGATTCAGGGGAGCACCTCAACAAAATCTCCTCTATTCAGCCTTAATTTCACTGACCCTCACTCCAATCCAGCACCTACAAGATCCTTTCCCAGGCGTGCTTTCTCATTTCCTACTGGTACATTTCTGCTTGGTGTAGCAGGAAAAACACTTTGCAGCTCCGGCCATGCTGAGACTTGACCTTAGTTGTTGGTAGAAGCAATGAGAGTAAAAGAGAGCAGATCTGGGGGTTCAAGGTGTTTCCAGTGCTTGTTCTCAAGTATCTCAATCCCACTTCTTAGAGTTGTACTCTTTCTCTATCAAGGACTTACCTTTAGCATAGGAGACTTGCTGGGGCTTCACGTGCAGCTTTCTTTGTAACTCCTGCCACTTTTACAACTCAGGTCTTGGTAGTGACTCTTGGCACATTCTGCCCTCTGGCTCTAAGCGTAGGAGAATCTTTGTAATAGCTGCCAAGTAGCTTTCTGACTCTCACACCCCGACTTTGTGCCTTTCAGTTAATAGTTGGCTGACCTCAGCTTGCAATTTTCTTTCTTCAGTGTTCCAAGAACAGCTAACAATAGCCAGCCAAGTCCACAACCCTTATAATTGCCTCCCCTATTTCCTGTATCTCTAGGGTATTAGAGCTGTTGCATCTACACAGGCAGACCTCCAATATATTGCAGGTTCTGTTCTGGACTACTGTGAGAAAGTGGGTATCACATGGAAGCAAGTCATCAACTTTTTGCTGGTAGAATCATAATCTTGCCTTCAATTTGTAAAAAAATACAACATCCATGAATCACAATAAAGTGAAGCACTAAAATATGATGCATGCCTATGTGCCATCCTAGTTCATCACATGTGCAAGTCTTCTTAGTAATCATGATGCTACAAAAGGCCAAGAGTCATTAACAATACATCTCCCACCACCATCAAGGTTCTTTGTTACCATTCAGCCTGCAAGTGATCTCATTCCAGCACCCCATCCTGAAGTTTCCAAGAAGCAGATGCTGAAACAAAGATTTAAGAGGAAGTTATTTATTTGGGAGATGATTCCCAGGAAATACTAGTGGGTAGGCTGATCAGATGTCCCATTTTAAATAAGACAGAAAACAACGGTACTGACCCATTTCAAAAGGTTACATCTGGTCAGCCTACTCTCACTGGGCTAAATTTAAGGTGTCAGTAGGCTGACCAGATGTACCATTTGAAATGGGACAGTACCATTGCTTTCTGTCCCATTTAAAATGGTACGTCTGAGAAATGAACAAACAAATAACCCATGGATACAATCAGTAGTTTAATGTTTATTTGGGGACGAGTGGGTTAGGGAGGGGAGAAAGGGGAGGGGGTGGGAGAGGAGGGGGGAAAAATAAAATGGTACGTCTGGTCAGCCTATCAATAGAAGAATGAGAAAGTGAGTACAGGAATGAAGAAAGCCAATGAAAGGTGTATCAGTGGATTCATGCTCAACCCTTAAAGGGAATGTCTGGGAAATAGTATTAAACATGTTTGAGAATTAGCCTCCTGAAGAGCTGAAAACTCAAGTATCTTCCAACTCTCATCCCCTATTGGCTGAGGATTTCTAGAAACCCACTCCCAGCCAGCCTCTTGCATGTATTAGCTAATATAAAACCCAGGCAGAGAGTCACAGATGTTTGCAAGAGGACACTGTCAAAATGTACTGGCACTGTAACAGAGTGTGATGGGTTCTAATTGGGATATTCAAATTACTTTGAAAAAAATGGATGCATTCTGTTGGGGAAAATTCCAACAAAGTTTCAGAAACGTGGTCATATTCACCACGGTAGCTGATGTCATGAAGTAGATTTAATTTCCAAGGAGAAAAAAAAGGGGTGTGGAAGAAGGACTAAAACTCATGTTGGAAGAATGCATACATCTGAGCCTGGCTTGAGAAAGAGTAGGCAGACATTGAATTCAATGTTAGTAAAGCTCAGTGTTTGGGTGGCGGTCATTTTTATGACTTTCAATGTCTCTGAGCTCATTAAGTATTGGCAAATTTTAATTGGTGTGGAAATTTTTTTTCAATGTCCCTTATTGAATTTGTTCAATAGGTAACATTATGAAACAAAGGAGATAGCGAAAGGAAATACCACATATTAATCTCTCTTATGTCATGCATAATTTTCTTCTCTTTATAAGAACTCACAGAGCAGCAAGCTATTCAGAGGTTTTGAACACAAGCACGAATTTTGTTTTGTTCTGACTTTTGTAACTGAAATAACTAAGTGATTTTCAATTCAGTAGTTATAAATCTTTCTATGAAAACATGCACACAATTTTTATTCCCACATTGCCACCCTCTTTGCCACTTGCAGATGAATTATTAGAACAAAGTTACAAGTCTCCAGATACAGGAAATCTGTAGTAGAAAATACTGACACAACCTAACAGAATGCTTTTGTTTTTGTCTAGCTTTGCTCTCCTTTTCAACCTTTTGCTCACCCCCTTTTCCCATGGCCCTTTAAATATACAAGCCAGTAGCATTTGCTTTGCTTTTTTACTCTTGCCTTACTGCTTTTTTCAAAAAGCAATAGCTTGGATTAGAGAGATATTTGAACTATGTAAGGTTGTTGAGGGAAATATTAATGTTTGCTGAAATTGATAATTTCTGCACGCTAACATTTTGTACTGTTTGTTTTGAAAAGGCATGTGAGTAAAGCCAGAGCCTCCATGTTTTAAATTAACAAAAGGATGGAGGGAGTTGATGGTTATAGTAATCGTGGTTAATTATTTTTAATATCCTAAAGAAATTGTTAGCAATTTTTTCTTTAATCCACCACTGTTAAAAATGTATTTATTGCTTATTTTGGTTAATTTATAGATGTATGTATCCTAAGCCATTCTTTTGACATTTATACCAAATACATGTTTTACTAACCTGGGACAGATCTGTCTGGCAATGTCACCATTTCTTTATATCAATTTACATTATATTTAAAAATGAGAATATGGTTACCATATTTTATTTTTTGTTAATTATCTCCATGCCATATTAAATGTTTAAAGTGATGTCAATATTTTTGTGAGTAAAAATGCTTTTAGGATGTTAGCCTGGCACAGGTGGCCACCTTTTGCAGAGCAGTTGATGAGTATTCACATTATATGATTTCAAGGACATTACAGAGAATTCGCTAATGGATGGTGGAGAAAGAAAATTCATAAAAAACATATTGAAATAAATACTAGGAGAAGGATATTGTATGATATTCAAACTAAGGTGAATTACTGACTTTCTCTTTAGGGCAATAATGTTTTCATTCCATGATTATAAACGGAGTTAAATGAAGATGATAATTATGACTAATAATATCTAGAATCTATTAAATGCTTACTATTGGCTTAGCAGTATGTTAAAATCTTTATGTAATTATTTCATTTTATTCTCATAACCCTGACTTGAAGGTGTGAACATCTTCATTTTATTGATGAGCAAACCAGGTCAGAAATGACTTCTTCAAGTCACATTGAAAGTAAATGACAAACCTGATATTTAAACTAAGTCTGTAACTAAGGTACATTACCTCTCCAAATATTCTCTGGGAGCCAAGAAATATTGACTTAATTTTAAAGTGACATAAATGATTAAAATTAGATCCATTTTTGAAGGCAGGATATAAATGGGAGAAAGGAGCAGAAAAGCACTAGGTATTTGAAAATGGGAAGGAATTTGGGATACACCAAAAATAAATGATCTGCAGAAGAGAAGGTTACAGAAACAAAGACAATCTAAAGTCACCCAATTTTATCATTTTGCTAAAGGCTAACCCTGGAAGCAGGGACTATTAAAACTAAAAATATATGTCATGACTAAAAATAATCCAATTATTTGACAGACTAATTCCAAATCTAATACATGGTTCTTTATACATAATTCAAAATTCCAACCCATAAAAAAAACAATTGCAATGAAGATGTTTATCTATCATTATTGTAAGATTAAAAATAAAACAAAAATATTTAAAAGAATAAAATAGATGAAACACTATGAAAAGGTTAAGTCAATTATAGAAAAATCATCTAATAGTCAGCAACAATAAAAATTATGTTGAGAAACAGCATGCAATAAAATGGTAAATATTTTCGACATTATTGTAAAGACAAAAGTAGGGCTCAAAATTTTATCGACGTTGTGATCAGAACTATATACAAGAAATGACACTGTGATTAGGGGTGGACTATAGGAAATAGACTCAAATGAATATGTTCAATGGTAGAACTACTAATTGTTCTTTTATAATGGAAAGATAAACAGAAGTATTATAAAGTAAATGGAGGGTGGGGTGGGAAGTAGTAGAAGATACTCTCAGAGAGGCATGCATATGATTTTTCTTTTATTGCATTTTCCTCTCTGAAGATCAAAAGCTAAATCCCACTTCTCTGTTGTGACAGGCACTGCTAATGACCTACCAATTCTTCCCCTTTAATTTACTAAAAGAGCTTCAATTTGTTTTGCAGTTGGAGTGAACAATGTGTCCAAGGCTCTCTTGCAGGTAGGAAAGGGTTGGCCAACAACAGGTTTTGTGTGACATGTCACTAGTATTGCCATAGTTCGCAAATCAAAATACAGGATGCCAGTTAGTTACATTTGAATTTCAGATAAACAATGCAGTTTTTTAATATAAGCATATTCAAACTATTATAGGAGATGTACTTATACTACAAAAGTTATTCATTGTTTATCTAAAATTTTAATTGGGTGTCCTGTATTTTACCTGGCACACTTGTATGTAAGAAACTTGAAAAACTAAAATTTCTTGATACAGTGTTTAGTAAAATAATATAGCCATATTAGTATGGATTGTATTTCACTGCATGTAACAGAAAGAGCATGCAATAAAATGAATAACGAAGTAAGATTTTACTTTTCTTATGTGACAAGGTGTTGGAAAGGAAGTAATCCACAGAGGAATGGGGCTCCTTCAAGCTTCCAGCTCTCCCTCCATAGAATGTGTCTTTGGTCCTAAGAGTGACAATATGGTGGCTTTACCTCCAGGCATCCTGCATGGATCCTAGAGAAAAAAAAAGAGAGTAAAGGTGGCGAGCAAATGGTGCCTGCCAATAGAGTCTGCTTTTTCTCCTTTGCTTCATTATTTTTAATCAGGAAAACTAGTTTGGGGAGGAAGCCACATCCAGTAACTTAAGATGACATCTCATTGGCCTTTTATCACATTATTCCCTATTTCTCATTAGAAAGCTTTCTCCTTCCAGCAATTATAACATCTACCCATCATTCAATACCCTGCTTAAGCTCCAGTCCCTTCCCCAACCTGCTCTGTGTACACCAGTCCCTATGTAGTCCCTGAACATTGAAGTGCAGGGGTTTGCTCCTTAACAGTTTAGTTCTTAATTAAACTCTTGTTTCTATTGGCCCTTTTGCTTGGTATAACTGTGATCTTTATAAGTAGGTTGCATGGTCTTTGAAAAAGGAGGGCGTGCCTTATTTATCATATGCCTAGAACTTAACCAGGCTCCCAATAAATGTTTGTTGATGGCTTTACCACTCACCAAATCTTAACCAAATGCCATAAGAAATCTCTAAGTATAAGCATTCTAGCTGTAAATAGAAAGGTAGAAGTGAAGCAGAAGGCCTATTGTTTCTACTTTATTTATTTAATGCTTCATTACGTGTGCCGTACATTTCCATGGTTTAAAATTCCAAATATATAAAAGACTATACAGTGTAAAATATCTCCTGCCTACACCCTTCCCTTAGCACCTAGCTTTTCTCCCCCATGCAACCAACCTCATCAGTTTTGTGTATTCCCCAGAGAGAATTTTTGTGCAGAGCAAGTGTGAAGACTTTAAAATTTATTTTGAATATTAAATATTTACCATGCACTGAAATTTCATGCCAGGCACTATGCTAAATGCTTTACATTTACTCCTCCCAATAACTCAAGGAGATAGGTTTTCCTCTTTTCTTTTTTTCCTGTTTTTATTGACGTACAATTGACAAACAAAAATGTTATATATTAAAGGTATATAATGTGATGATTTGATATATGTATACATTGTAAAATGATTACCATGATCAAGCTAATTAATACATTCATCACTCACATAGTTACCTTTTCCTGTGTGTGGTGAGAACACTTAAGATCTACTCTCTTAGCAGATTTTAAGTTTATAATACAATATTAATCATGGTCACCAAATCATCAGAGAAATGTAAATCAAAACCACAATGTGGGTTCCCTGGTGGTGTAGTGGCTAAGCTTTGACGCTCTCACAACCGCGGCCTGGGTTCGATCCCCGCTCAGGGAACCAATCAAAAAAAAAAGCCACAATGAGATAAACTGAAAAATAAACAAATAAATAAATAAACAGCCCACAATGAGATACTGCCTCAGACTTGTTAGGATGGTTATTATCAACAAGGCAAGAGATAGAAAGTGTTGGTGAGAATGTGGAGAAAAGGGAACCCTTGTTCACTGTTGGTGGGACTGCAAATTGGGACAGCTGTTAGGAAAAACAGTATGTAAATTCCTAAAAAAATTAAATGTAGAACTACCATATGTTCCAGCAATTCCACTTTTGGTAATTTATCTAAAGGAAATGATGTCAGTATTTCAGAGAGATATCTACACTCCCATAATCATTACAGCATCATTCACAATAACCATAATATGTAAACAATCTACATGTACATTGGTGGAAGATGGATAAAGAAAATGTGATCTATATATACACACATATATGCATGCAATAGAATATTAATCAACCATAAAAAGAAGGAAATCTTGCCATTTGGGACCACCTGGATGAAACTGAAGGATATAACGCTAAAGTGAAATAAGCCAGACGTAGAAAGACAAATAGTATATGTCATTTATATGTGAAATCTAAAAGCATTGAACTCACAGAAGAATGTTTTTCTATTATCTTCATTTTGTACAGGAGGAACCTGAAGCACAAAGTCACATAACTGCACTAATTGCAGCTAATCTTTGAATCTAGGGAGTTGGCCTTCAGATTCCATACCCTTAGAAACAAAACTGTATTTCTCCTGCATGCTGAATATTTTTATGAGAACTATACAAAATAAACTGCGTCTCAAAAGATTATACAGCCCACATAGGGGGAAAATAACAAAAACTCAGAGAAAGGGAAAAAAAAACTGGAGGTAAGAAAAATATTTGAAGACATATGGAGAATGAATTTAAAATGTTTAAAGACTTCAGACGGAAAGGATTGAAATGTGCCAAAGAAGAGAATTTGGTTTTAAATCCACACCTGGACATATTATAGTGAAATTTTAGACTACAAAGACAAAATTCTAAACACAGGAGAAAAAGAGCAGATGCTCCACACAGGAAGAAAAATCAGACTAAAGTCAGATTTTTCAAAACACTGGATACAAATGGGGGTTTTCAAAGAATTGAAGAAAAATAACTTTGAACATGGTATTTTATATCCAACAAGACATCATTTAAATAAGAAAACATGATAAAATATTCTCAGGCATACAATATTTCAAAAGCTTTGCTACACCAAGATGCATTTAAAACACTTTCAGATAAATGCTTAAAAGAAAAGGAAACACAAATGTGGAGATAGAGCCAAACATATATGAAGTTTATTAAATAAATATCTTAATAATGGTGGTTGTTGTTTAAAGAAATAACCAAGATCAAGAAAAAAGGAAAAACATATCCACAATAACCAACTACTTAAAGTCTAGGTGAGTGACCCTCTAAGTTTATTGTGCATATGACCCCTGGAGTGCTTGTTTATATGTGTGTTCTGACTTAGTAAGTCTGCAATGGGGCACAAATTTCTGCAATTCTAGTAAATCCCCAGGTGTTGTTGATGCTGCTGGTCCTTGGACCACATTTATGTAAAAGCCAGGGGCATAGGTTCAATTAACATGATGGATGTTGGAAAAGGGGAGGGGTGGATAAGGCATGAGAGAGCCCTTGTCTTATTCAGGGTGAGACATACCTTCAGTTAGGAAAATAAGACAGGAGTAAAAAGCAATGTAGAAAAAGAGGGACACATTGAAATAAGCAATTAAGATCGTAGCAACGATAATGAAGATACCAATAAATACAATAAATATACATAGAAGAACACTACCAAGTCAAAAATACAGATTAATAAATTGGATAAAAAGCCCAAATCCAGATTTAAAGGATTTCCATGAGAAACATTTAAAGCATTAGGATGCAAAAG
This sequence comes from Lyroderma lyra, assembly GCA_004026885.1. Classification (NCBI taxonomy): domain Eukaryota; kingdom Metazoa; phylum Chordata; class Mammalia; order Chiroptera; family Megadermatidae; genus Lyroderma; species Lyroderma lyra. The sequence goes on from PVJL010006926.1 coordinate 35,444, forward strand.
TTGAAAGTAAAAGAACGGGAAAAACAACACCTATCAGGAAAACCCTTACAACGTTGATAGTCATATTATATTAAATAAAATACTTCCAGACTAAAAATATTAGTAGTGGAGACAGTTATGACACAACAAAAAGGGCCAACCCATCAAGGAAGTATAACAATTTTAAATTTGTATCCACCAATAAAATAGACTCAGAATAAAAACACAGCAAAAAAATGATAGTACTATCTTAATAAGTGCACTGTCGTAAAGGGAAATTTTAACACACCTTTCTTATTTGCAGGTTATATCATAAACAAATCAGTAAAGATACAGAAGCAATAAGTAACATAATTAACAAGTCTGACTTAATGGATAAATTCAGAACATTTATAAAAAGTTGATCACATACCAGCCAATAATGAAATCCTCCAGAAATTTCACATCTCATAATATGTAACCATAATGCAATTATGTTAGATGATAATTTTAAACATTAAAAATATCCCTGAACATATGGAAATTTAAAACATACACATGACTAAATAACTTAGATTACACAAAAAAATTCACGTGAAATTTGAAGTAAAATAGCCCAGAATTATAGAGAAAACACTAGATATCAGAACCAATGAGACACAGTAAAAGTGCTTTGAGGGAGCTTCCTAGCCTCAAACACCAATAATAAAAAAGACAATAGCTTCAAAATTAATGACCTGTGGTGGTTATCATTCCACAATATATAAGTGTACCAAATCAACATGTAGTACAACTTGAACCTACACAATATTGTATGTCAGTTATATCTCCATAATGCTGTAAAAATTAATTTAATTCAAAAACACAATAGCAGAAATAAAAATAAAAGTCCGAAGTACAATTGTAAGGTCAACAAAATATATTATAATTGGAATGGAGGATGCAATTAACAGGTAAAGGAAATAGTAGTTAGAATCTGGTTCTGATATGTATAACTCAAGTGTGAGCCCTGGAATTTATAAACACATTTGTGGGGTCTCTTTCTTGAATTACTGCTCCTTGCAATCTTCCTGGTACTTCTCCATTTTCTGTCCCCACCCTTTTTGGTTCCCTGGCCAGAAACTTGAGGCTCTGATGACCCGACACCGGCATGCTCTGTTGTGGACTTTTGAGATTAGACTCATGTCCTGGCTCAAGTGGAAGAGGACAGAGAGTGAAAGAAAACAAAACAAAACAAAACAATGAGAGTTTGTCCTATCCTCCTGGAACTGTGGCCTGATAGAATAGAGAAGAAAATTCCCTCTCTGTTTTCGTTCTTGCTGGCTGCCACCTCCACTACCATCACGGGATTGCTTGGGGCCTGGGGCACAAGAGAAGAGAAAAGGCGAGGTCAGGGGGAGATTTCCACACTCCCTCTGAGCATTAGGCATTTTTCCCCCCAGTCCTTGACCCGGGGATAGAGAACTTCTCCTGAAGCTCCCCCTCTGTCTGAGTTCATTTCCGTGTTTTTGGTTGTGTTGACTTCTGGTTGAAAGATCTGAAAGTGGGGTTTGGGGGGTGGAATGTAAACTCAATACAAATCCATTCATACTTCAAAATCTGGTGCTCATTCCTGATCTGCCTACTACTACTTCCTTCCCAGGGCTTTCAAGTACTTGCTCATGTGTTCTGCCCAGGTTTTAAAGTGGTGCTCAGTGGAAGAGAAAGAGTAAATTGTGCTCACTGCATTTTATCCAGAACTGGAATTGATATCCTTTTATAAAGTTGAAACAATTGAAAGTTAAAGTCTCTATTCTTTAGGATATAGATGTGATGAGATAGGTGTGATGAAACTATATTAAAAAAAGTCAAAGAAATAACACATGCTGGATTCAGAATAATGGTTTCCTTAAGTGGGAGAGGACAGGGGTTTGATATTAGTTATTATCAAGATGCTTGCTTTTGTTTGGGGTGGAGCCTTCTCAGGTGTTTATAACCTCCTGAGAAACAGCTAACGACATAAGTGCATGCCTAAAACTGGGCTGCACACAGACGAATAAAAAAGATTGTTAACCAAGAATTCTGATCAATAAAATTCTGTACACCTGAGATATGAAAAAGAAGAAAATAAAAAAGGTGAAAGATTTCTTATTTGCCTTTGAATGGATCAGAGCTTATAAATCAGGGTAGACTAAGCTACTAACAAATGAATCTAAAATCTATGTGGCTCACAATTAGGCTGACCAGACAGACCATTTTAAACTGGACAGTACTGTTGTTTTCTGTTCCATTTAAAATGGTACATCTGGTTAGCCTACTTACAATGAAAATTTGCTGCTTACTCACACCAAGGCCAAGGTTGATGGTCCTGGCTGTAAAATTCTCCCCTTAGCAATGACTAGGGAGCAAGAGCCTTCTACCACGTGACTCCACCACCTTGAAACCTTTTCCTTAAAGCTATGCATATTAAGAAGGCAAACATGAGACTAAAGACAGAGGGCAGAGGACTTCTCTGGAGATTTCACGGATCAAGTCTGGAAGACGTGTGCAACATATCTGTCTATAATCTATTGTCACCCCACCTAGATGCAAAAGGACTGGGGAAACACAGTGTTTGGAATACTTGAGAAGGAAATTAAAAAGTTTGGTGAACACATAGCATTATGTCTGCCACAAGATATTTTTGCAATCACAATACTCAATATTCCATTTTTAGGTTATTGCCTGTATTGTGCCATGCTATAGTCTTCCTCTGGTACCTAGTACCTGCTATACTATCATCTCATTCTAGTATATTATAATATCATTCTAATATCTGCCAAACATGTACACACCACACATACACACACACACACACACATTGAGTATGAGTATCTAGTTATTAACATCATCCATAATATCTCTCTAGCCTCCTGTATAATTTATTTAAAGATTGTTTTTCTCAGTGTAAAAATCAGATTGGAAAGCCATACTAGGGTTTACATAATGTTAACACACCCTCCATTGTACTGTTTTTTTGTTGTTGTTGTTGGTTCCGTGGCCGGGAATCGAACCCAGGCCGAGGTAGTGAGAATGCCTAAGCCTAGCCACCACACCACCAAGGAATCTCTGTACTATTCTTAAGTGTGTAAAAAGTTGAAATATTAACATTTTCTCCTGAAAGGTGTACTTTAATCATTTTCTCTTCATTTAACAGAGAAACATACTAATCGCCTTCCATCTCCTACAAGTCAAAGATAAACACAGCAGAGTGATGCACAGAACCTAGAGGACCACAGTCTGGTGGAAGGCAAAAGTGCACTCGAAATGTTTGCTGAACCGCCACTAAGTCTTTAGTTTACAGTTGGCATATAAGGAGTATTAAGACAGTAAAGGCAACATGCAAACCAAATACAAAAATGATTTTAGCTAAATGCAGCACAGAGAAAAATAATCCAAAGTTAGAGCTGAAGATAAAGGTAGCGATTAAAGAGAAAGTACAATTTTCAACTTGGCCATGGCGCAACTCTGAGCCTTGCTTTCCTTACCTAGCAATTGGTCATGACAATAGTACCTGTTTCTTTTGAGGACTAAGTGAATTAGTGCATGTAGAATGCCACCAACAGTGCCCTACACATAATAAGTCCTGGATAATGCTAGGTATTATCATTTAACAAAAGAATTGAACAAAGCTTTGATTGACACTGAAAAGTCAGACATGATTATCTAAATTGTCTAGTTCCTATTCTATGTTAAATTATACTAAATTATGTTTCAAAAAGAGAACCCCATTTATTTTCTGAAAACACCTTTTAAAATAAACAAACTGCCTTTCTATATCCATTTCACAGGAACCCCTCTCATATTTTAATATGATAAAATACTTGATTTTCACAAACATCTGCAGTTTATTAATTTTTATTTTTAGCAATGTATTATTGATGTGGGAGTTAGGCTTTTTTCCTCTGGTTTCAAAACAAACTTCTGTAAAAAAAACTTTGTATTGAAATATGAAATATATAAAAAGTGCACCATTATATGCATACAACTCAATACATTTTTACAATATGAATACACACCAGGAACCAGCATCAGGATTAAAAGAAAAAAAACCAGAACATTATCAGTAACCCCAAAGCTCCCCTTGTATAATCTTCTAGTTACTACTGTCATCAAGAGTAGTTGCTATGCTGATATTTTATGGCATAAATTAGTTTTGTCCTTTCTGAAATGCAGTCTTAACAGGCAGAACTCTTTTCTGTCGCCTTTTCTTGTTTATGAGATTCAAACATAGTGAATGAATGAATGGTCATAGATTGCTAGTTCTCATTCCTATAAGGTATCCATCAGTGTGAATACAACACAATGTATCCATCCATTCTTCTGTTGGTGAGCATTCGAATAATTTCCAGTTGGGAACTTTTGAACACAGCTGCTGTGAACTTTCTAATACATGTTTTTTGTGAACATATGTATGCATTTCTGTTGAGTACACACCTAGGAATGGAAGTGACAGCATCATCGGTTATACATATGTTTAGAATTAATAGGCACTACTGAAAAGCTTTCCACTGTTATTGAAGCAATTTTTACTTTTACCATTAGATGTGAATTGCACGTGCTCCAAAGTTTTGCCCACATTTTCTGTTGCCCATTATTTCATTTGCAACATTCTCATGAATGCGCCATGATTTCACCGTGTGGTTTACATTTATATCATCATTATGTCTCCTGAAGTCACCTCTTCATTTGCCATTCATAGATTTCATAGATTCATTTGCCATGTGGTTATCCTCTTTTGCAAGGTGTGCCAAACCGACTTCTTCAATTGGCAAATATGGTTCAGTATTGTGTTTATGGTTATTACAACTAGCAGTTTAATAGAAGCTGACTCACATACTTGGCTTGCACTGAACAAAGCTGGATTAGTCCCGAGATGATCTATCAATAATACCCGTGAGTTTTACTCAGAGACAGGGTTAGTGCTGACCCGAAACCAAATGCAGTTTATAAAAAAAGAGCAAAGAGAAGAGAAGAGAGAAGAGGAGGAGAAAAGATCTAGCTTCCTTCTGGTTCCCTTCAACTTTATAGCTAGTATAACAAAAACAAAATACAAACAAACAAAGAAAAACATCCTTATCGCCATCTACACCACTGTAACATTCTCTGGGGAAAAGAAGCAATTAAAACAAATTCTGAAAAGCAAAATTAAAGCAAAGCACACTTCTCCCAAACATATACTACGTCTGAAGCACTCGGTTAGGTGCACGTGCTACAATATCCCTAGGAGAAAGTTATCCTATTAAGTTCATTTTTTGTAGGAGTACATTGAGGCTCAGAGCAAGCGTGAAATTTTCCCAAGGCCGTACAGTGATAGGCCAGGATTCAAAACAGATCTTATTATATCAGATATTTCTATTACGTCCTCAATTTATCTTTTTAAAGAAAAGGCTGACAGGCAATATGGCTGAGTCATGCCAGAAGAGAACTCCTACCACTTCCTAGCTTTGTGAGCTTAAATAACTGTCATTTGGCCGAGTGAGACTCAATTTCCTCTGACTAAAATAAAGAGGCTATTCAAGGCTATTTCTAAAGCCCCCTTCAAAAGCTGATTCTATGACTTTAAACACTTGTGATTTCTACTACCAGGAGCACTGCTGTTTCCTTCTAGGTCGAAGAAAATTGCTCTTTTTAGAAGTTACTCTTTATCCATGGTCTTCACTAATTTTGATTTTGCTCATCCTTCAAGGTCACTGAAACGGCACCATCTCCATTCAGTGTTCCTTGATTCTTTTAGGCTGAATTCTGATCTCTCCTGCAGTACTCATCATCACATTGTCTATCACAGGCATGTCTACGTGGATGTGTCTCTCTGTCCTGTTAGACTTGAGCTTTTTAAGGGCGGGGACCGTGCTTCATTATTCCTAGAGCCCAACATGGTATGGTGCACAGCGTGTAATGGATAAACCACAGACAAATGAATGAATGAGCAAATCATCTGTTCTCAGGTATACAGGTTGACTAATTAAAAGCTAGAGATGGGACCTCCATGATCACTTCTTGTTACCCTCTGTGTGGTTCCCAGACACCAAGCAAGGGTGTGATTATTGGCAAAGTCCTAGCTTCAGCCCCATTTCATGGGGGACCTCTGGAGTGTAAATTATGCCTCAGAGTTTTTTGGTGTTTTTTTTTCTGAACTATAGTGAAAAGAGCTAGGGGTTTCATACTCTTATATCAGTCAGTCGTTGACTAAAACCGTGGAGGGCTGTCAACTCCAGGCACTTTCAGCTCTCGTCATGGGCAAGTCAAACAGCACCAGGAGCCCAAGAGCAGTAGTTAAAGAGGGTCCAGGTGCTGGCCTTTCTATGCAAAGCACAGAGAAAGAAGTGAGGCCTGTAAGCCCAGCTTGAAGCTCAGGGGATCTTAGCTGAACTTTGCTAATGCCTGCTTTACCTTTTTTTCCTCTTCTACTTCCATTTGAAAAATATTACAAATCTAGTAAATTTAGAAAACACTGGTATTTGATTTCATATGTTATGCTCTGAAATGTTAGCTCATGCTGTTCTCTTCTTTCACTAAATTATTGTTTCTGCCTTAGTTATCATGACATGTCCTGAGTCAGTTCAGTGGAAGCGGACTCCCATGGTAGATAGAGAAATACCATTTCATTTAATTTCCCAAACCTGGAAGACTTTTTAAATTCTGCTCTAACTCCTCCAAATCATTCAATGCAGAAAATGTTATTGTCGTTTTACCTGCTTCAACCATATTATCCGAAGCTATTCGTGTGTGTGTGTGTGTGTGTGTGTGTGTGTGTGTGTCTGATCAATTTGAAGTAGAATGCATTGCCACAGGTCATGTGTCCTGGATATCACGAAGCCTAGAATAAATACATCTAAAAAGTAGCAAGTGGTCTATTTCAGTGGAACCATACGCAGAGGTCAGAACTTCACCAAGAAATAGGGCTTTGAACTCCTGAGTTCTGTTCAGTTTTCAATAAAACAGAAACTTTAGAAGAGCAGGAACTTGACTAGATAGATCCACAATGATATCCTCTGTATCTCAAACCGTGCCTGGCACGTAGTGGGTTTTCAATGCAAGCTTCCTGAATCAATTACAATTTTACCCACCTAAAATACTGTTCTGTGGTTTTATTTAAGCTAGTTGTCAGCATGGAATGACTTCTGCATTCTCTCCTGGAAGTGGGTGAATTTCCATGGTGAGCAATTTCTCTATATACAGTTTGCAAATCATTCTGGGAACCTTCCAAATGAAAGGCACTGTATAAATACACCCTCCCACCAGCAACCAGCCGGCTTTCCACCCGGGATGCATTTGCATCGCTTATGTACATAGTGTTTCATTTGGGGCACTGCTTTTATTTTTATGACCATAAAAGAAATGTTCACAGTATGAACAATAATGTAAACTGCATTCAAGAAGATATATATTTGTATATTTTTATGATTCAAAACTTAGACATCTGAAAGAAAGGCAGGCATGGCATTTTTCTTTCCTGTTGCTGTTTGCCTTTTCATAGCATTCTTCATTATTTTGGAAGTTTATGGTGGAATTTTGCTGAAATGCTCAAGTCTTTGTCTGTACAGCATTGAAGAATATGTGGTGGTGGGTTCAAATGAATGTTGCTGGCAAAGGGCCTGAAAATGAAGGGCACTTGCATTTATTCATGCCTGTAATAATGGTTTTGCTTTAGCGCTGCCTTTTTGTGGATGGAGTCCTCTTTAAGGAGAGAAATAGAAAAGTAAGCAACCTTAGCTATGAAATACTTTTTAAATAACTTAGCATGATAATGGAGACTTTCACAGATGGAAGAGACTTTGAAGAAACACATTTTAGCCTTTATAACAAAAGGGGGCACTGATTTCATAGAACGTTACTGGGGAGCTAGAGTTTGAATTCATATCATACGAAAAATGTTTAATGAACTTTGAAATAAACCGCCAACAGAGTTAAATCAAAACCTCTATAAATGATGTGTTTACCTACACAGGATCATCTGCATAGATAAGATGAACTGAATTATAACTCCTTATTTTATACATGTCCATAATTAACTAAATTTAAGTGGAATGAAATAACCCACGCCTGACATATTTTCCAGATATTCTAGCCTTATGGATTCCGTTAAAAAGAGGAGCTACTCTGAATATTCAGAGTGCTTTTGTATAACAAAACATCTAATAAGGTACTTTAAATATACCTCCTGCTTATTTCACTGAAGAATGATGTGTGATGTGGAAAGTTAAATGTAGGCTACCAATAGTTTATATAAGGCAGACTCATAAGAATTTGAGTTTATTTCCTGTGTTCACATTTTTCTTTCATAGATACAAAACCTGCTATTTTCTCACTTTTTAAAACTCAAACAATGAAAGTGATTTTGAAACCTGAGATATAGGATGGTAATGGTAGGAAATAGCTTGCTCAGGTTATTTGTGGCTAGTGAAGTAGATGATACTGTATTCCCATCTCCTCGGTCAGAATATTATTATAGCTAAATGCTAATTTTACATTCCCAGTAATACCAACTTTGTTTCATTAAAATGAATGTAATTTAAAAATATCTTGACATTCTTCTTTTTTACGGTCAGGAAATCAAACAGTAGTTCCTTCAGTTGAGAAAAGCTAGAAGCATGAATTGATCTGCAGGCAGTTTTTACTACAAACCCCATAATGCTTTGGATTATAGCCTACAAGCCCCATACTGCAGCACCAAATTTACTGTTAACCATCCCCTTACTGGAAAAGAAAAAGAACAGAACATTTGAGAAGAACTGTGTAACATGCAAGGATTCTGCTTAAATAGTAAATGATTCATTTTTGTGGTATTGGATACTTACTTGCCTTTTTCTTTACCTAGAAGGCCTATTTAGGGAGATGCACACTATTTTTTCATCCTAAATGTACTGTCACTTATTCTCAAACAATGTGCCAAGGCGTATACTTCCCATGGCAAAGCCTGGTTTTACACTCATCATTGAGTTGTGTAGTTTTTTTATCCCCCTTTGGAGGGAGGTCAGTTCTATTCAGATTTTAAAATAAATTCACAATACATTGTTTAATGCTCCAAACATCTGCAAATGAGAATTTAGTGAAGTAATTAAAATTCTTAATTAGATGCACCTTGCAGCTGCTGTTAGTCTTAATTGGCAATAATGCAGCTACATTTTGTTCTGACATATCTTCAGAGGAGTTAGAGAACGGAACAACGGAGGCAAGAGGGAAACGTTCCCACACAGTTCAAGACAGTTCGCACAAAGAGGATCCCATGGCAACAAACAGCGAGGCCCACAGTTGGCTTTGAAAGATCCAGGAATAGACAATGCCTCACCTCGAATTCAAACAAACCACTTCCCTTCCTGGATCCGAAGAGAAAGCCTTTTAAACCCTCCCTTGCAAATAGGATTGAAATGGCCAAACGTTCACCTGTGTCTTGAACACACTTTTCAAATCTTCCAGATTACTCTTCTACATGTAGCTTGAGTCAAGGTAGTAATGAGAACTCGTGCCCTGTGTAGAGGAACAAACTGCCTGGCAGAGCTTTGCAAATAGACCTGATTTTTGTATCATATGGAGCTGGAGTGGACCTTGGCAACTGGTTCATGGCCACCTGTCCTTTCCCAGACAAGGAAACTGAGACTCATACAAATTAGAGGGATTCCCCAGGGTGATGAAGGCTGCTTAGGAATAGCAGTTAGACTTAAATCTAGGATGGAAGCCTGCGGTCCAGGACTCTTAATTCTAAGCTTTGCTCAAAGCAATTAAATGTGTTAATTGTGCCCCCTCCCAGTCTGCTTGAGGGCTAGTTCTTCATTTAAATGGGTCAGGGAAAGGACTGTGAGATGTGTTGAAATGTGGATCACCAGCTAGGAGAAGAGAATGAGCAGCTTCCGGCGGAAGTAACGCCCTTTAGAAAGTAGTTCAAATATTGTTATGTTACAGAATGGCGAGCCTAGGATTTTGTAAGACACGATTTGGTATAGATTAGGAGCTCATAGCAAAGGGCGTTACTTCTGCCGCACCCTGTATGCCCCCTTCATGGCTCGTTGTCCCTTTGCTTTGGTTTGGAGCTTGTAGGGAGGGAGCAGAGAGAAGAGAACCGGCTGGCACACAGGAGGTTAATCTGTGTGAGTCCCATCCAGGGAGAAACCAGGTAAGACCTGCTCCACACTTGAACCAGATAATTCCGGCAGCTTGGATTGGAAAGTTCAATACACTGCTACTTCCCTAAAACTGCAGGTTGACCTTCCTTTCCAGTCTCCCAGGCCCACTCAGTGTCACCTTTGCCCCGAGGTTAGCAGGCATTTTACCAAATATGTGCAAGTGTTTCCTTTATTGTCACTTGTGTTTTACTCCCCAAATTAAATGAAGGTACAGTTCTCTAGGGCCAAGGCTGCTTTACCTATTTCTTGTTCTATTTTTGGTTTATCCTGCTAAACTGTACGTTGCAAAAAGTGTGCAGAATACACTGCAGAGTAGATGAGGGTTTTCTAGAATGGGGGCTACAGGTGGTGCTTGGGAAAGGCCGAAGAGTGGGAAGAGGAGGGGTGGAGATCGACACTTCCCTAGAGTCTTGCTACTCCAAGTGTGGTCCAGGGACCAGCTTATTATAAATGCAGACCAGCAGGCCTCAGTCCAGATGTACTGAATCAGAATCTGCATTTTAACAAGACACCCAGGTGATCATGCCTACGTTCAAGTTTGAGAAGTACAGAATCACCTGTGAGTCTTGCACAATTCCCAAGGGAGCATAAAGGGCAAGGACCTTAAACTGAGTAAATACCCTAATTTATCTGACCAGCACCTTCCCTGTCCCTCTTTGCCCATCACGACTCCATCTCAGAATCCTGCAGCGAACTCGATTTACACAGTGCATGGGAGGAGGATCCTCTCCAATCTCCTCCTCTCTGTGCGGATCCCCCACCCCCCCAAAGAGCACCCTGTTCCCGAGTCCCAATCACTTAGGGAAGGTTCTGCTCCTCTCTAAACGGACAGAGCAGCTGCGGGGGAGGGTTACTGTCTGAGGGGCTCACAATTTACATACCAATACTGACACAAGCACTTTGCAAAACTGTCCTTTAGAAACAATTATCACCTTGCACCTGAGGTTTGGAGCAGCCCACCACCCCCATCCTACTCCCTTTTGAAATCCGGCTTAAAGTGAAATTGAGAATAGGAGAGCAAGAAAGCGAGAGGGAGGGAGGGAGGGAGGGAGAGAGAGAGAGAGAGAGAGAGAGAGAGAGAGAGAGAGAGAGAGAGAGAGAGAGAGAGTGAGAGTCCGCGAGACCACGCACAATAACAAATCTGCTCTAAAGAGAGAAGAAAAGGAGGTTATTATGAGCGTGTCAGTTTAGGCATCGGTCTCCTGTACCTTTCAGCTTCCTAGAGAAATGCAACCGTAATTTTAAGGTAGCTAACCCAAGACTAGGAGGGTCCACATTTGCCGGTCCACTTTTGCCTGGAAGGACGGACGGATTCCCATCATTCGAGGCCTCGCAGGATCCCTTCCAAAAGATTCCCAGGCTACCCTCCTTCCGCTTCAGTCTCCCGAAAACTAAAACTTGCAAAGCGGTGGCATTTTGTGGATTGGCTAGTACTAAAATATCCATTGGGTGGCAGTAACACTATCCTCTTTATGACTTGCAGCAAACCAGAGAATGCATTCAATCAAATGAACCGATCTTGTAGAAACACTGGAATCATTTATGCATTGCAGTTTCTCTTTCTTGTTTTTGCTCCTTCTTTCCTGGGATATTCTGAGTGGATTGTGGCTGTTTATCAAGATCTTGTGCTATTCGTGGTTTGCTTGTTGTTTCCGCTCAGGATTAGCATCATTCAAGGCAAACGCAACGCTGCTTTCCCCCCCCCGCCACTCTTTTGGGAAAAAATCATTTTTTGGGGGCTGCTGAAGAGAGCTAGGACCCAGGAGACACCTTCCCAAACAGCAGGGGTTGTGTGCTTTCACATAGCAGTACTGTACAAGGAAAACCCCGTTGGATCTGTTATTGCGGGATACTTGTGAAATATACATAGGATTCTTTCTTATGGCTGCACCCCAGATCTGGAAATTTTACTTGGGGACTAAGAGGATCTGAAAGGCTACATGATCCGGAAGATTTACAAGCAAGATTCCAGTTCTTGTCGTAGAGCTCACAGACTTCCTCACTTACTGGCCTTTTTCCTTCCTTTTTTTTTTCTTTAAATTTCTTCCCTCTTTTTCTGCTCTCTCCTCTCTCAGTGTCTCCTTTTCTATCTGCCTCTTCTTTTTTTTTTCCTCCAGTCTTGCTTTTTTTCCCCTGCTCTGCACCTGGATTGTATCTTCACCAAACAATCGGGCACTTTTGAGAACTAACCGGAGGCAGTCTCGGAGGGAAGAGCTGTATGGAATTATCTGCTTTTATGGTGAACTTGGCATTTGTGAGTGGGTATCTTGTTCACGATATTAATTGCTAGCAAAAACAAGAGAAAGAACACAGGAGTAAAACGTGGATTTTTCTGAATACGCATTGTGATGACCAGCAATTACCTTATCGACTGATATCCAGAGGAGAATAATTTGGAAGACTTTTGTGGGTAAGGTCATTTTATACATGTGAACCCGTCAGTGGCATGAGCAAACTTGGGCGTTTGTAATGGGAATGGGTGACTTGGGTGATTGCTGCATCGCACTGATGGCTGTGATGTGGCCGTTATTGGCACTGAATGAAATAACTGCAGTTGGGTGTGTTGGTGTGTGTTGGTGTGTGTGTGTGTGTGTGTGTGTGTGTGTGTGTGTGTGTGTGTGTGTATTCTGAGTGCAACTGAAAATAAATCAAAGCATCACCCCCCCCCTCCAATTATTTTGATGGGGAAGAGTGTCTTCAATTAATTCTGGATAGTCACTCTTTTGTTTGGATGCAATATTTGTGGCTCCTGTGTTCTGGAAGAGGTAGCAGCAGTAAAAGGAACTTACTGAAGAGCTCTATTTAAAATAAAACGAGCTACTCTTGATTCATTAAAACAAAAATGTTTTCAACTGAGTGCAGCATTCTGCTGCATTTCACAGCCGCAATGGGACCAGAGGCATCCCACTTGTCAAGTTCTTAAACTTTAAGGTGATAATTATTGTTAATTGTCCTCTGGTTTGTGATTATTGGAGATTATTAAGTACCCTGGGCTACTTTTTTTATCCACTGGATTATCATTCAGAATGAAAAAAGGAAAGAAAAAGCTGAAAATGATGACCCTAAAAAAGAAAAAAATAGTGCAGTATTATTTTAAATGTCACTATAATGCTTTCTTTCTCAAGTTCAATTGCCCCATGATATAATTATTTACCCAATACCCTAAATAGCTGAAGCTGCGACCCACGTGCAGGGGAGTCGAAGGTCTGGAAGCAGAGAGCATCCTTTTATTGCAATGCAGCCAGCTTTGGAAATGCAGCCTATTACACACTCCCCTTCACCTTAAGTTGAGGCTGCGTCCTATCTGCTACATCTATTTTACCCTTTTGGTAAAAAGTTAGAGAGTAGAGCACGAAGGAGGCTTGAACATATTCTGCCTGGGAAAAGGGATAAAAAAATCGATATTGATGACGTGGTTCAGTGCACCGTACTGCAATGCTAAAGTCCCATATTCAGTTCCTCTGATGAGAGAATGGAGCATTTACATGTGTTATAAATCTCACCCGGTAGATTGATCTGAAGAGGAAGGGAGAAGATACGTGGATAGGTAGGAAGATGGATGGAAGTCGTGCATAATCGGTGATTATGTAACTTCATTACATCAGTGAGCTTCAGTCAACGATAGTGAGATGAAATGATTGTATAGAGAGAGGCTCCATCACCCTGTTAACTTTTGAAGGCTTGTAACAGCTAACAGAAGAGGAGGAGGGCAGACAGAGATTAGCTCCGAGGATCCTGTGAGCCCTGATCTCGGTGGCAAATGTAGCATGAGTTTTCTCACAGTGAGTTTCTGAGGGACTGCCGGTCACGGAAGCTTTACGGCTGGACAGGAGCAGTTTTAGCCACACCCGTGGAGAGTCCAAATGAGTCCGCAATGTTTCACAAGTGCCCCATTGAGTAACTGGGGCTGATGAGCCCAGCCAAGGTCAGAGTTCTGTATCCTATGATTGAAATATGTGACCCCAGCTGAGTAGAAAGTTAAATCCATTGCAATGGAGACTGTGAATGGAATGACTATTTGGGGTCTCCCCTTGCATTTTTTTTCCTGCTAGAGCCTGATGCAGATTTCAGTGTGGTGGTTCCCTCAATAAAAAACGATTGCCCCCACAGTGTGTCAGAACTGAGGGTTTGATACCTTTATCTTTGTCTTGACAACCCATTTCTGGGCCATTTTAACCCTCTGCCAAAAGAGAAGGAAAACTCTTCACAGGTAATGATAGCCTGTTAAATTAAAAAGAAATAAATAAATGGCAATGAATTCATTATTAATACAAATCCCAGAAATACAGAGCAATCCATTTGGAAGTTTTACTTACTGAATGGCTTAAAAGACATGTTGCAGCCGCCTGTGACTTTTACCCTGAGAGGAGATAAATGTCCTGTGCTCACTGCACAGAGGAGGGGATACTGCAGAATAAAATGTCATTTTCCCTGATCTTTTATTGGGAACTGTGATTGTCTTTAAAAGAAGATACACATCAGCTCCTTCTACTGTTTTAGGATGTGTTTTTTCCCCTCAACATATTCCCTCAAGATGAAACTCTGCTAAAATCCTTACCCCATTGAATTCAATCATTTCCTCTTCTCACCTAGTGTGCTACTTCCTATCTGCCCTGGCATTTATTTTACAAAAAAGGCTAAATGACTTTTCTGTCACGGAGATGAGAGGGTTCTTTTGGTTTTTCCTATGGAGTCAGGTGCAGGACATAAACACCCACTAAGTAACTTTGAAACGATCTGCCCACCCCAAATCAGAATGGTGGAGTGGTGGGATGAAATCTTGAGCTCCGATATTTGAGATGACTTTCTTATTCTGCAGGACATGGCCCAAACATTGATATATTGTGCCAGTGGATGTAGAGGTTTGGTGTTCATATTGTGTAGAAAATTGGATGTGAAGTTAACTCCTGATTCCTTCCTTCAGGGGTCAGGGTAACACTACAGCTGCTTCCATGCTGTTAATCTCCAACTATGTGCAGAAATATAGTCTGCAATGATTTTTCCTACACTGCTTATGTTAATATTTTTAAATGACTTCCTCAGTTGTTTTCTGACATAAGTCACACGTTATGTTACTGAAATGGCACATTCCAGAGGCATTATAGGCTCAGTCGAGGATGGAAATAATACTAGAAAGGAAAAGAAGTCTCTTAAAAAAATGACACTGACCATGAAACATACAGATGCATGGCATTGCTATCCTTTTCCTTGAAGACTGCATGTAGTCAGTCACATTAGGAAAGATAGTTTCAATCATTTTAATGGCACTTTATAACCTGTTACTTTTCTTCTGGAAGAAGATTATATAACTGAGCCAGGTTATGGCATTTTTGTTAAGTATCCTGCAAATCAATAAAAAGCTTTGCTTAATAGAAAAGCATTTCGACATGAAGGCAGTAAATAATTTAAACTGTAATATCTATTTCTCCATTTTATTGCCATTTTGTTAGTCCAAATTATGTAGTTAGATTAGAAAATACTCGGAAAAATCGAAGAAAAAAAATCCCATTTGTAAATACAGAAAGTACTAATTTTGTTTCCTGATCAGTTGCTTTAGCAAAGTGAGGAGATTTAGCTGATAAGTAAGCACAGTATTCCTAAAACTAGAGAAAATTTTAAAAGGAATTTTTATTATGTTTGCCAGATATGTGAATAAATCAGGTTATTAAGAAGAATGTCAAATAGATAAAACATTTTTGAGAAAACCTGAACTTTTAGGATTAATTTCAGGTTTATATTTCAGAATCTTTTCATCTGTTATACAGTGAGTTTGGGATATACTTTGTCTTACAACAGATATAATCTTTGGTGCTTGGCAAATCTCCTGTTTATATAAAGCAGACCACTCTCTAATATGTGGCAACCAAAGCACCCAAGTGTTGATTATTAATAAGACATAAAAGTAGCAACTTGGCATCATTTGGGCAGCTGTAGATAAGACCATGTCAGCATTTTTCTTATTAAATTCCAATCCTTTTTCCATTAGTAGTATCAGGAATCTTATAGAGGAAGGAGTTCAGCTCTGAGATATCCAGGCATTGCAGGATTCGGGGCTGAGTCAGAGGGTCTGAATTGCACTGCAGGCTCTAGCCTTGTGACTTCTGACCCCCGCGTTTTACCTCTCTGTGTCCAAGATAATCATTTCAAAACACAGAATATTACATCTTGCACTAAAGAAACAAGATGTGTGTCTAATTGCTTACCATCATGCTACACCTTAGTGATGTATGGAATTATTAATATTAAGGGTTCTCCTAAGTCATATGAATTTAACAGTGCATTTTCCTCCTCATGCCCTTATTGTAAATCTTTATAGGCACTTTCTAGTGCCAATTGCAGTTAGCTGCTAGGTAATATTGCTCAGTGAGTAAGCAACACAGCCAAATTTAAAGCTCTGGTTGCTAATTTTCACTCAGTACTTTGTTTTTCCAGCAGTACTCAAATGGGAATACAGTTATCTTAAGTAACTAAAAAACCAGTTGCTTTTGAGTAACATTCAAAGAATGGTAACTAAGGATTTTGTGTGTGAGTGTTTTAAGCTGATTGCATTATTTTAAGAAAAAGTGCTCCTGAGTACTTAGGTATTTCTCTTTTTTGGTAACAGGAGTACACAAACAAATGTTCATAAATAAACTAGATGGTAGCACTTAAAATGGGTCAATTGACCAAAAAGCTATTCTCGTTTATCACTTTAACAAAAGCCTCCTGGGTTTGAATACTAAGCACGATAGAGAACGTAAGGATATAAAGATAATAGTTCTGTTTTGGAATTTCCTAGTTGCAATAATTGCTAACGTTCTTTAGGGGGAGGCAATCCCCCATGTGTTGGTATTAACACTGCATTTCTTTAATGTTCTTGTGTCTTAACATAAATATATTTACATATATGAGAAGGGCACAGTCAGTGATATGACCTTCCATATAGATTTTTAAGGGACTGTACAATCAGATGAAAAAGTAAGTTTTTATATTTTGCAGAAGGTATAATGGAAAGTGGAGAAATTAACACTGTAAATAAAAGTATACGTGGACTTAAAATAAAGAACTTTCTGCTATAGAACATTCTCCTCTTCCTAACTTCCCAGTATCTTACTTTTTACCTTAAGAATCCCCAATATTTCTTTGTTTCTGATGAAGTTGATCATGCCTGTTTCTGTGACTTCACTGATGCCTTTAAATAGCAAGCATTTTCTTGGTTTCCTATTTTTTTTAAAAAAAATGTATATTCCTTATGCTTCATGGAAATGCTTTAGATTTGCTTTAGCAGATTTACACAGAAATTTTTTTGTAGGAATGTAGACAGTCTTGTTTATTGGACAAGTTCTGCTAATCACCTTACAAATATGCTTTTAATTTTCACCCAGAGAATGCCACCCTGGAGTACCTTACAAGTGCAGACAGCATTCCATTACAGGCCAAACACATGGCTCAATGGACATCCCCTTCCTGCTTACCCTCACCACTGGCTTACAATGAAAGATCCTTAATTGACATGCTCTTTTGGTTCCCCTGTGTAGAAACAATATTCAGGTGCCAAAACTCTGAGACTCCTAAGGCTTTTAGCTTTAGAGAAGGGATGACTGACTGGCCTGGGGTTGCTTTCCTGTCACACGATCTGAAATTGCTAAGCAGTGAACTTGGATAAAGCAAAGAGGGAAAGCAAAGCCCTTTAAGATTTTTCTTCTTGAAAATCTGCTCTTTCCTGTTTTCAGATTAAAACATTTAATTTTTTTTATAACGAGCTATTTAAAGGGAGTGTTGTAGTTACTTTGTACGTACATATAAAACAATAGATGAAACTAGGTGAGCTCTTTTGTTCATACAAGGGCTGCATATTTAAGACTATATATTTAAGAGTAAAATTAGCTTGTTGTATTTCATAATACTTCCTAAGTCAGGAAATTGTATGTGGACTTTGGACTCACCAAAAAAATGAAATAGACTGTGAATTGTGATCATATAATTATAGTCTTTCACTCTTTAATATGTTTGTTAATTATGTAGCTTATATTTTATGTGAATTATAATAAATCACTGTGTAAATAATCATAAAATTATTCATTCAGTGGTTTATTTTCTCATGGCCTGATCAAAGTGAGTTAATTGGTAGGTTCTTTACCCTATCAACATTTCCATGTGATATAATGATCATCATTTTCTGGTGTAAAGTTCCCCTTTTCAATTAAAAAAATTTGGAAGCCTACTTAATCATGGTTGTACTTTTAGTATCAATGGATCGAGAAATTGCATAATAATAAATTATGAATATAAAATTTCTTTTAAAAATGAATTTGTGCATAGTCACAACAGGGTCTATTTATATCGTTGAAATACATTATTTATCTGCATAGAAGGTTTGGTGTATATATTGATTCTAGACCCCTGGAGTAAATCCTGCAGCCTTGGTAAATAAAAGGCCTATATATCTAGAGCCCCAAATACTTGCATTTTATTATGCACATGAATAATATTTATCTTGCATGCAAAATAAAAGGCAAGTGCTTATGGTTGTGGAATACGTGATCAAAGGAGTTGGAGTTTGGATAGACTTGGAATATCTAATTTTCTATGAACATACATTTAAAGTTCCAACACAGGTACATTCACATTCAAATTTTAGGATTCATCTATTATAATGTAAAATTGTCTGATTTACAAAATAATTGCATTTTAAAAAATAAACACTTTTATTGTAGTCAAAATGAAAATGAATTACTATAAATATAATAAAGGTGGTTACAGTGGCTTCATAGAAATCTAGTATAATTATATACAATATGGGAGTAAAGAATGCCCCATTATGTCACTTTAGCCAACAAGAATTGTGGACAAGGGGAATGAAATTAACTTTCTAAGATCTCACAATTTCATTGGCTCTCCTATGATGCATGATTTTGGTTTCTTGATATGATACAAGCCTTCAGTTGAGTATTTTAGTTATATTGCAATCTGTCTTGGCATAAAATATTTTTTCAGTAGTGTGTACCATAAGAAAAGTAATGAATTGTTCTTGTTGAGGCTAATTTTAGTGCATCTGATCCTTTGGCCTCTCAGTCACTTGATTGACTTGTGATCACTGTCACGGTGCCCCTACTCAGAATTTGTGTACTTTAAGTTTGTTTTTTGCACACCGTGCCCTTCTTGACCTCATTTGATCTCTGCAGGCACAATACAGGGAGAGCTGGGAAAATAGGTCACTGGTGTGGCCTCCTTGCTTTTTTTCCACACTGTCTGTTTTCCCATTAGCTTTGTATCTCCCTACCTGTAGAGAACAGAACTCTCCTTTGGAGCCTCTCCTTTTGCCTGTCATGCCTGCATATCCGCCGTGGACATCCTGACGTTTAGGACTGCCCTCATGGTCTCAGTGTTGCGTGCCACCCTCTTGTTTCCAAAGTCATCCACCAAAATATCTTTCAGCCACATTATATCCCACTTTAAAGAGATGGAATATCATATTTTATTTCTTCATCAACCGGGTCACTCTCTTTCCATAGACAGTAATGAACCAATTTGGGTATAATGGAGACAGTATTATTTTTATGAAGTTTGCCAAGTTACCACCACACAGCTACTAAGTAAAGGAGATACAGTTTTGTGTGTGTATGTGTGTGTGTGTGTGTGTGTGTGTGTGTGTGTGTGTGTGTAGTTTTTGTCAAAATGTTTAACATGAATCACTATTAATATGCTAAAGGGAAACGTTTGGAATAATAGGGCCTCCTTTTTGTATTATAGTGGTGATATTTGGAGAAAATATGCCATTAATCCCCTCCTCCAGAAAAAAATGCCTTCAATGGACTGCATTTTTTTATGATAAGGTAGAGAGGGGGCTATAGAGAACATACTTTTGTTCTGGTTGGATCTTGCAGTACCCTGCAGTCCTACTGGGCAGCCAGCTGCCTAATGTACATGTTTGAAGAAATGATGCTGGCCATGAGCACTACGATGTTTTCGGCCTCTCTGCCAACTTCATTTCAGAAGGAACACAACAAGGGGAGCTAAACACAGCAGTAAAGATGGAAAACTGAGAGACTTAGAATGGTATCGGGTATTTTGTGTACACAAAGCTTCATGTGGCCAAGGGAGAAAATTTGATTGTAACAAATGAATCTGGAGGCTCAGTGCTTGGCTTTTGAATACCCCTGTTAAAGCCCCTAATTGTTCTCACCATGACAGAACTCCTGAATGGCACTCAAGAGGCTCCCAGCTCCTTAGTGTGCAAAGTGAATGCATTCAAGGGGTCTCTGGGGGTTGTGGACTCCGTTGCTTTCCCTTGTCGGGGTTCTCCACCAGGGCCCATAATAACACAGTGACAGAGCAAGCTGCTAATGTCAGCGGGTGTGCTCATCACAAGGAATGAGTGACTTCACTTAGCTCTAGGAAGCCAGTGTCTATCTGTTTTGTATTTCCAGGCCTGGCATTGTGCGTGACAGATAGTAGATCACCAGTACATCACCTTTACATCAACAAATGCTTAAGCAATTGGTGACCGCAGATCCATTTTAGGTCAGTGTTCTCCCAAATCTGTGCTGCAATGTACACTGAGAGAAAAACTGTTGATTTAGGAAAGTCAAAAAAGGAAAATGGAGTAATAAAGGAGAGTGGATTATTGTTAGGTCATTTGTAACCTACTAATAGACTGAGAGAGAAGGAATGGCTGACACTTCCTTCCTTCTCCCCTCCCTCCTTAATTTCCTTCCTTCCTTCCAATCTCCTTTCCTTCTCCTCCCACCAGAGATGTTTGAGTGTCTTCAGTGTACAGTGTAGGCCCAAAGATGGTTAGTCAGGGATAGGGGTGATAGAAAATCATAGGTAACTGTAATTCAAGCTAGTCTACTATGTGTAGTTCTAAGACAGTGGTCAAGTATGGTAGAGGGTCAGGAAAGAGGCAGAACATGTGTCCTTGGCTGTATGAGGAGAGCCTTGTTAAAGGAGATGAGGTTTAGGTACGACTCTGAAGGGTTTCACACTGGGGTAGAGAAGATGTAACATTCCAGGTAGATGGGGAATCGAGAACCAAGATATTGTAAAGAGGAGCAAAGGGAGCATGGTTAAGGGAAGAGCTGATGTTCCACTTTCCCAGAGAACGGGGTACGTGATGCAGAATATAAGAAGATAAGGCCAGATCCCCAAGTCTGCACAGGAAGGAGCCAATGAAATGAGGTTTCATGAGCATAAGAAAAATGGACCATTTTATGATCTACTCAGATTTATGCTTTAGGGAGAAGAGGAACAGATTAAGAGTCTGTACCTCCAAGGGTACCTTTGATTCCCAGTTTTCTGAATTTCCCAATGACACCTGAATTTCCCTCTTCATTACAAATTTCTACCCATTGAACTTCTGCTCCCAAGTAGCCATCATGGACTCTCTTCTTTTTCTTTCTTTTTTCTTCCTTTCTGAGACTAAACCACTGTTACCCGTACTAGATAAATACAGAGGCCAGAGTTTTAAATTATTATTTTTTAAAGCAGAAGACAACATTCTATAATGGTGCCTATCCACTCCAACTATCTTTGCTTAGTAGTATTAAAGAGTTGCTACCGGCCCTAGCAAAAAGTTCTGTGGTTCAAATGTAACTCTTCAATGAGAATGTTTCAAGGTTCTCTCTTTACAGTGATGGCCACAGCAAAATGACCCAAAGCAGCAACTCATTTGAGAGGAAGTGGAAGATGGAGAAGGCAGCTAGGGGAAAAAAGAAAAGGGTTTTTATATAATGTAATGGCAAGCTGGAAATATGAATTCCAAAATGGTTTTGTATTAAGATCATATGGAAAGAGAATAATGCTTTAGAGTATAATATACATTCAATAATAAGAAAATAAGCTTTATTCCTAGCAAGTATGAACTCTTCTGTTAACCACCAGTAATTACAACAATTTTGAATTGTAGATGGAAATCACAGAGCGAGCCTCCTAAAAGAAAAAAAAAAACAACTCGCATTTAGCTGAGTTTAAATTCTTTCCTTTAGTAAATGCTTTAACTACACTTCTAATAAGTAAAAGAAAAGAAACCAGTAGGGATTGTTTTTTTTGCTACTTCCTCTGATCACTCCATATGGAAAATTCTAGTAAGTGGGGAAATGACCAAATACGGAGGATAAAATGAAAAGGGATGCAATTTACTTAGGCACAAAGTAAATATTACATGGCTGATTACTAGGATTCGGCTAAGAGAATAAGTAAAACTGATGTTGTCAAAACTCAGTCCTTTAGCCCTGTAGATTCTGATTCCATGGTGGAATGAAGCATAGGAATTTGTACTTTAAACACTGTTTGCAGGCAGTGGGAACACCGAAGTGTGCCTTGGGAGGACTTCAACAGAGCCCTCTCAGTCTCTGTCAGTATGCCCTTCCCCTTCCTACCATAGTTTATTGTGGATATTGCTTGCTTTCTCAACCATCTCCAAAGTGCCCTATCAACTCTTTCAAGTTTGAAGCCCTTTTTAATCACCATGGCACAGGCTAAGACCCTTCTATGTTGAATTATTGTGCAGCAAGTGTGGCTTACACTGGCCCTTGGTAACCACAGTCCTTCAATTCTATTAAATTGGTTGAATCACTCCTTCCATTAGGCATTTTAATTAACTCCTTCATGTGAATGAATAAAAATAATATTTGATGGCCTTGTCTATTGTAAGGGTTGTGCTTAATGTGGGCTGAAGATGTTAAATACAGTTCTTGCCATCAAAAGCTTATAGGAAAGTGGAGAAGACAGATGTGTTTTATTGGGTTCCCAGGAAATGGACGTTTAGTTGCTTCTGAGGCAGAGGAAGAAACTGTGATGTGGTTGCAGCTGAGGCTTTAGCAGATCCTATAGATCAGCAGTGTTCAACCTTTTGGTTTCCCTGGGCCACATGTGACATACACTAACACTAACGATAGCTGATGAGCTTAAAAATGGTCTGTGCACAATTTTCATAATGTTTTAAGAAAGTTTACGAATTTGTGTTGGGCCTCATGTGGCACATGGGCCACGTGTTGGACAAGCTTGCTATAGATCCTTCAAAACTGTCTGAAATTGAATCAAGAGTTGGGGCTTTTTATCCTCACATCAGGTAGTTACTGGCTGTGGGGTACCCTGAGGGAGGGGGTATAATCTTGAAGAAGACATTTTCCTGGAGCTGCCGAGGGCATTTCCTACCTAGTGACTCAGCTGTGAGCTGTCAGCTGCAGGATGGGTACATGGGCCATGAAGAGGGGCATGGAAGGTATTGGGAAGCTCTGACAAGGACATTTTATCCCTTGGCCCCTTGAGACATGCTATGAGAATACCATAGGAATCACCTAGGAATTTAGATATTTGTTTAAAGAGGTAAAGACACTAAATACTATTGACTAGCGGGCCTTGCTCTTTGGGTTTAAATTTCAAAGAATGTGGTTTTCTGAGAAATATAGTTGAATCCATCTTATAATGACTCCTGTTATAAGTTATCAGACCATCAATACTTAATGAGCCTCTCCTGTGTGCCCTGGACTTCCACAGGGAGAAAGGAAGGAGTTGATAATCCAGGCCCGGAGTGTTTACACAGGACCCATTTTTCTTCAGTGGTTTCTGTGCTGAATTCCAAGGTTAAGGGGAGGAGTTGAGGAGAGGTCAGGGAAGGGGCAAGGAAATGGAGCAAAGGAGCTCCGGGCCAAGTTCTCTGAATTCCAAAGATAATCAGACAATTGTTTGGGTTGTGTGGGACAAGGCTATAGAGGGATACTGAAAGTTGGCAGAAGGCAAGGCTCCATGAACTTGAGTGGTAGCAAAATGAGTTGAACATAGATTTACTGGTACAGAACAGTAAGAGTGAAAGCATTGTTTCATCAGCATTCGTCAGTCTGTGATTTAGACCAGTGAGGGGATAGTTTTGAATGTGATGAATTTGAAATCATAGAAATAATATATCGTAGAGTTCAATTTTCACCGAAAGGAAGAGTTTCATGCAACATTCTTACACTATTATGTAAAAATATACATTTATTTCCTTAATATGAGAGAAGTGCCATTACCTTCGATTTTTAAATGCTTTCTTCAGCCCTAGTGATGTGATAGAAGTACCTTCTGCTTTTTATTTCCTATAAACAAAGATAATCAATCAAGGTGAATACACTGGAACCAATTGTGCCAGTAATTTTTAAAATTAGTGGCTGTGTCTGAATGGGAAACCATTCATTAAATCATAGAAAATTGGACTAGGAATGAACTTTGTACACCTCCTTGCAGATATATAAAACCTCTTTATTATAACTGAAACAGTTATCCATTAACTGATGTTTTACTTCAATAAACAACCATTTCAACTATTTTCCCCGTCACTTGACCTGACCTTTGCGTAGATGATCAACTCAATTCAGATCAGCCAATACTCACAGATTATCTACCTTCTCGGTGCAAAATGCAAGCACTAGGCTATAATGAGCATTTACTCATTGCCAAAACAACGAAAGATGTGCACTGCTAACTATTTTAAAAGATTTGTCTTAAAAGAAAAAAGAAGTTCTCACCACCATGACCAGGCCTGCTCTAAAGCATCTGATCCATTCCTTCTCTGGTCCTGGCATGTCTTTTGTAATTAAAAAATAATTATGGTATTTTTAAAGCATTTAAAAATAATTTCAGGTGTATAAAACAATGTAGTGATTAGATATTTATATACCTTACCAAGTAATAACCCCAATAAATCTATTAAGATTTATGGTATTTTTAAAAGACCAAGAACTAAATGAAGCTAATACTCTTTTTCTAATACTCCCCTGTGCTTAATGAACTATATGTTTTATTTTTTCAAATACATATTATTAGGCTTACTATGAAGATTTCAATATCTATGTATTTACTATATATTTTTTCATTCAATATAATTCCAAGACCCCAGGCTTATAAGTTTGTTCTATTTTTACTATTTGCATCATGTTATTTGTGCACAATACACTTTTCTTTTATCCTCACAGACTTGAGTTAATTGATTTTAGCTTTGTCACAGAGCGTCACATCCCATATCGTAGGTAAGTCATGTTATTTAAATTTCCTACTCAAGAACAATGTAGGTGATATGGGAGATGAGTGATGCCTACTGAAACTGTGCATCAGAAGCTATTTAAACCTCATCTATATATGTAAGTAAAAAAAATACTACTTCTTGTTTCCAAGGTTATATTTATCCTTGATTTCTTAAGATCATAATCAGAGAAGGTGGGGGTTATTGCTCTAAGCGGTTTTCCTTGGATTCTCCCAATTTCCTGGAATCAAAGATTCAAATCCTAGTTGATTGGAAGTCATTCTTTATTAGTTTCAGAACTTTTCCTAGCCCAATCTTATTAGTTTTATTGTTAGTTTTAATGTTACTATGGCTATGATTACAAAATAATAACAAGAATACATGCGTTAAAGCCTCATCATCTGGCTTCAGTCCAGTTTTTGGAACCTGAAGAATATTAAGAAAATTCAATTTAACTTTACTAGAATCATCAGTTAATTCACAGATGTTAAATAGACATAGCTATTATTACTAAGTCCTTACCACTCCAAGAAGGAATTACAGCGCCCGAAATGTGTATTTGTATATTTGAGAATCTCAAAAGGTAATGGAAATTATTTAATACCAAGGGACAGCCTCTTAGAAAATTTGTTTATGTGAAAACTGTTCTAATTTTATGTTGGGAATATTAACATGTGTGGTAACTTAGGGCAATGCAAAAAATGCGTTGAGTTCTACCTTCAGTGTTTAATCAAAAAGAGGGCACTAACCACTGAACATAATAAGCTTAAACTTATTATATCCATATAACTCTCAGTATTACCAGGAAGACTTCGTGGCTCCTGGCAATACTGTGAGTTATATGGATTTTGCCTGTGATACACTTCTGCCTTCAGTTTAAGCAACACTTTACTTCTCTTGACACCCAAGTGCTAACTGAAATAACTTTGATTTCTGATTGCTAAATGTTCCCCAGCACAGAGAGGATTGTTTTCTTCAGAATGTTAAGTATTCCCAAGCTACCACTAGCCTTGTCTTTTTCTCATCAAATTTACCATTTAAAAAATTTACTTCTGTGTGTCCCTTCCACTTGAATGTAAGGCTGAGAGGACGGGACCTCATTTGTCTGGTTCACCACATATCTTTGGTGACTAGTCCATGGTATGACTCAGTAACTATCAAATAAAGGAAGAGAGGAAGAAGAGGGAGGATTTCTCAAGGTGTCCTGGTCTCAGCAAGATAACAAGTGAAAGGGGAGTTCAATGAAATATCACAATTAGCCCAGCTTGGTAGATATAAGGCCTTTGCATTGTAAAGGTTTTGTTTATGATGCAATGTTCGTTATATAGTAAAGGTAGTGTGTGTGTGTGTGTGTGTGTGTTCTAATAAAATAGTCTCGATGTGACCTCTTCCTTACATCTTTAGTTATAGGCATTCTGTTCAGCTAGTCTTCAGGTGACTTTTTGGGTGGACTGTTCTAACATTCATTTGTAATTTGGATGTGATCCTGGGAGGCAGGAGGTATAGCATTTACCTGATCTGCCATCTTGGACCTCTCCTCCAATCTGAAAATACTTTTTAAGATGAGCAGAGCAGAAGTAGACTGGAGCCTATATTTAGGTAGCTACTGTATATTTTTTTAAATTCATTTTTATTGTTAGACTTATTGGGGTGACATCTGTTAGCAAGGATTACATAGGTTTCAGGCATACGATTCTACAGTGCATTGTCAACTTGATGTATAATAAGTTCACCACCTAATGTGACTTCTCTTTCCATCACCTTGTATTTAGCTTCCCCCCAGTCCTCTCCGACCCACTCCCCTTTCTCCCCTCCCTAACCCACTCGTCCCCAAATAAACATTAAACTATTGATTGTGTCCATGGGTTATTGGTTTGTTCATTTCTTTTTTCTTTGCTTTCAGTTTTATATTCCGCATATGAGTGAAGTCATAGTTCTTTGATTTTTCTGTCTGGCTTATTTCACTTAGCATGATGATCTCCAGGTCCATCCATGTTGTTGCAAATGGCACTATTTCATCTTTTCTTATAGCTGAGTAATATTCCATTGTGTATATGTACCCCAGCTTCTTTATCCAGTCATCTGTTGCAGGGCACTTGGGTTGTTTCCATGTTTTGGCCACTGTGAACAGTGCTGCAATGAACATTGGGGTCCATAAGTCTTTGTGGACAAAGGTTTTCAAGTTCTTTGGGTAGATCCCCAGAAGGGGGATTGCTGGGTCAAATGGTAGCTCCATTCCCAATTTTCTGAGGAACCTCCACACTGCCTTCCACAGTACCAGTTTGCATTCCCACCAGCAGTGTACCAGAGTTCCTAAATTGCAATGTGATAAAACTCATAATTTTTAGCTTTGTAGATTCTTTTCCTTACGATTTTTCCCTTGTATATATAAGTATCCATTATGATGAAGTTCTTTTTAAACCATTGAATTTTCATTTTTACCTTCCATTTTAGTATTAATATATCCTCTCCTAATTGCAGAAGATACCAAGATATGTTAGAATTGACATTAGGATCAAGCTAACTAAGCCTGAGTTCTAATTTTGGCTTTAACATTTATTAACTGTGGACTGCTTATTTGCCATCACTACCTTCTTGACATTTGTCACTTATAACCTGGTCCAAAATTGAGCTTCTCTTTTCCCATCCAAATCTACTCTGCTCATAGTTTTATCACCTCAGTTGATGTCAGTTTTATCTCTCCATTTGTTCAGACCAAAAATCTCGGAATCCTTCATTATGCCTCTCTCATTCTCTCACACACCATGTCTAATATGTCATCAAGCCCTGTTGGTACTGTCTTTACGCATATGCACAATTTCACTGCTTCTCACCACCTCTATGACTATCACCTCTGTCATCTCCTTTCTAAATTGCTGCAGGGACTTCCAAACTGACTCTGTGCCTCTGCCATTGCCCTCTAAGGTCTGTTCTCCACACAGCACAGAAGGTACAGATCTTGTTACTCCATTACTCAAAGCCCTGCAAAAGTTGCTGGTTTTCTTTATATCAGGGGTGTCCAACCTTTTGGCTTCCCTGGGCCACATTGGAAGAAGAAGAATTGTCTTGGGCCACACATAAAATACACTCACACTAATGATAGCTGAAGAGCTAAAAGAAGGGTCCATGCACAATTTTCATAATGTTTAAAGAAAGTTTATGAATTTGTGTTGGGTCTTATTCAAAGCTGTCCTGGGACACATGCAGCCCACAGGCTGTGGGATGGACAAGCTTGACTTACGGTGAAAGCAAAACACTGTACTTTTCATGGCCTAGAGACATTGGCCTACATTCCTTCTTTGACTCAATTCCTCTATTCATCCAGCCTTTTCTCACTTTCTTATTTATTTTAATCCTAAACTTGCTCTTCTTTGAACATGACAGGCAAGTTCTTGCTTTTAGGACTTTTGGACTTGCTGTTCTATTTGACTGAAGCATTATTTCCCAGAAGTCTGAAAGGTAACTTTCTCACCTCCATCATTGTTGGCTTTTATGTGTCATTTTGGCATTTGTGTCATCTCCCTGAGACCTACCCTGACCACACCCTCTAAAATTGCAACACACCCACCTCCATACTCCTGATCTCCTTGTCCACTTTTAAATATTTTCTAGGTACTTCTTACCTTGTAACCTTTTTCATAAGTTACTTCTTTATTATGTTTATTGGTTATCACTAGAATTTTAGCTTCACAAGAGCAGGGATCTTTGTCCGATTACTAGTTCACTAAAGTAGCCCAAGCACCAAGAATGATGTAAATTTGGAGAAATATTGTTAAATGACTAAAGATTATTATAAAATAGAGATAATAGCCATTGATAGCTAATTAAGACTTAAATAAGATGAGGTAGTTAAAGTATTTTATCAGGGGGCTTGACACATATTAGGGGATCAATAAATGGTGACTATTATTAAATGTCTCACAGCAGTTAAGTCACATAATTTACCCTCAAAATCTAAAGCATTACGACATGAACCCTTTCTTCCAAATTACATTTTCACCAATTACTGCCATGGGAAAGAATATCTGCTCTAGGTATAGACAAGCATATCCTATATTATTAGGTTCACCTAGTAAAGACAAAGGTGCACAACAAATATTCAGCAATAGTTGGTAGCTCACATATGTCAGTAAAATAAATTGACACTGTTCTTTTTACTTGATACCAACTGAACTTCATATAATTAAAAAAGTTAGTGGCAATTAAGTATTCTCTAACATGGGAAAATTTTAAAATATCACATTAAGATAATTTACAAGATTACTGAGAACTCCCCAAGAGTTAAAGAGCTGACAAAAATGATATTCCCACTTTGCATTTTAATGAATAACCAATTTTCTTTCTTTTTTTTTTTTGTAAATTCCATTGACAGTTTGGATTGTTCATCATATTTAAAATTTTGGGTTTCTTCCTACATCTTATAAATAGAAAAAAATAATTGTAATGAGGCATTCTTATGTGCCTCAGCAATGAAAGTTTTAGTGTGTGGAATTCAATAGAAAAGAAATACTTTATGTTCTATCTTTATTTGTAAAAACACTGAAAAATAGTTATAACTGGATGCCTTTTGTAAGTCAAAACAAAAAGTATTATTTTTGACTACTGAATGTCTCTTTCCCAACCATCAGTTGCCTATTCTAATAAAATACATGCATTCTTCTACATTTCATTCATATAGCTTAGTGTTTTCCGGAAAATTTACAAATGTTTTACTGCCTGCCAAGCCTCATATAATTAAACTAGATGACAGAATGTGCCCATAGTTTATTCTGTGGATCTCTGACTATAGATGGAGAGGTGAATGATACACTTACATTTTTCTTCTTCCACTAAAAATATTTTAAGAATATTGACTCTGAGATTCACTAAACAGGCAATTTGTGAATAAATCTATTGCTTTTTTCCCTTATTCTTTCATTTTCTTGGGTGTTCTCCAATCAACTTCATCTCTTCCCTCCAAGCTTGATATATTCAAATATTCACCTATTCCCGCTAAAGTTTATTATTATTTTTTAATCACTAGAAAAGGGAGAAGCATTGGAAGGAGGAGGAGAAAAGAGACTAGCAAACTTCACATTATTTCCTGAGTGTTACCTTAGATTTAAGCATTCTCAGTTTTCTTCTATTTTAGACAGAACCACTTCTTCTAGGGTTCTTATTGCCACTCATGCTTACTTCACTTTGTTACTCCTCTGCTTGTTGTGGGTGGATGGAGTTTGACTATTTCAGAATAGTTACTGGTGGGTGGGTTCAAGAATCTCTAGTGGGTTGAGAAAAAAGCCATGTTTATACAGAGAGCGATTCTTCTATTAAAATCCCGAGAGTGAGTAATATTTAATGGCTATGTTCACCACGCACTTAGCGGAGTCCATCTGTATAGGAACCAAGAGTATCTGAATAGAATTCCATAGTGGGCTTTGGATTTCTGTTAAGGGATTGAGTGCAGGGGTTCTAATTTCCAAAATTTGATTTTGTTACTTGGTAAACAAAATTTGTCTCCTGAGGCCATGACATGGGCCTGGATGCCTTTGGGTGTCTACAAGTACAAGATGCTATGAATCTGTCAAAACTTAGTTATCCTGTGGCAGCAGATCTAAGCACATAGCTTTTGGGTCTTGTGAACATTGCTGCAACTTTAGATGTAGTCCATTTATGTTGATTGGCTTTCTGTTGTAGGTAGCCTGGTAGTGACATGATCCACTTAGATGCCAACTGAGTGCATTCTCTTCTTTGATTTGAAGTCCAGATTTTTTACAGTTTGACATGCAGAGCTGGTAGAGACCAGTGATGCTATGTATACACTGAAAGGACCACTAAATTTAGAGAACACTTTCTGTAGGGCCAGGCCACCAGAAATAACAAGTCTTTCAACCAAAAGAGGAATTTTGCCGGTTGTTCTTGAATGATGACTTCACTTAAACTGATATTTAGACTATAATAAATTCTAAATAGCTATCATTATATTCTCATTTTCTGTCTTTTCTGTTCTAGAGAAAATGTTTTACCTTAACCTTTACCACTTACGTTAATCTTCAGAGTTGAGTAATCACCGCTGTTCATGACCCACTTTATTAAGACAATACTACAATTAAAGCACAAGATTTAGGTAGCTATGAAATGTAAACAGCTGAATTACAACTTTTCTAAGTACAGAGTTGGTAGTCAAATTACACATATTGTTTTGTAATTTTCATTCAAAAACTGCTCATACTAGGACAATTAAAGGTGTAAATGATTTGAGATAGACAGCCTGTTTAAAGAAATATTTTACTTTCATTTTATTGGCAAGTTTCAAAGCCAAAATTTTAAAAAGCCCAAAAATGGACATAATTTAAGATGTGCATTTTAATGAAGAAAGTAGCAAAAATGCGAAATGATTTGGAAAAAACGTATTTTCATCTTTTATAACTTCTATAAGTGATGCAACTCCTGTAAGTGCTGATTTTTTCCTCTGTTCTTTA
This sequence comes from Lyroderma lyra, assembly GCA_004026885.1. Classification (NCBI taxonomy): domain Eukaryota; kingdom Metazoa; phylum Chordata; class Mammalia; order Chiroptera; family Megadermatidae; genus Lyroderma; species Lyroderma lyra. Next base: position 66,985 of record PVJL010006926.1, read on the forward strand.
AAGAATGAAATAAAGTTACATGTAATTGACAGTACCAAAATCAGACTGACATTAAGATGTGAATATTTTAAATAAGTGACATATTTTAATTTGAAATTTTGAATCTAATATAAAATGCAAATTGCAATAGTCCTTAATGTAGCAGAGGGGAAAAATGTAGTGATTGAGTTTGGGGAAATTGTAAATTGGGCAGATCTAGCCAGCTGCAATGATGAACAAGGCTTCCTTTATTATTGCTTCAAGAAAAGCTATTGAGTGGCTAGCACAAAGTAGCTGCTTGAATGCGGGAATATCCAATATCCCTTTGAGAGGCGTATTTGATTATACATTTTCCCTTTACCCTCTCCAAGTCCCACACAGACTCCCCATGATCACTGTTGTTCTTATCCTTGGTGTTGTTTATGACCCGTAGGTGATACTACTGACAACTACTGTTATCTGTGTAAAATGATCTTTATCAAGTTTTAACTTTATACCTGATCCTGTTGTTCCTTTGTTTAAAATCCTCCCATAAGTCCTTGGTGCTTACAGGATTAACTGCAAAAGGGGTAGCCTGACAGGCTTTTTTTTTTTTTTTTTTACATTCTGGTACAAGAATTGTTTTTCAGCTTCATTTCTCACTCTGTTCAAAATGAGTTCTCAGCGTGCATATTCTTTCACAGTGCTGAATACACACACACACACACACACACACACACACACACACACACACACCCCTACCTCTCCAGTATGTGCCATCTACTAATTTCTGCCTGGAAAACTCTTATTCATCCCTTAATACTCATCTTAGGTCTCTGTTAAAGCCTTCCTCAACTTCTCTGGTAGAGAATGTTATTCAGCACCCCTCCCTATGAACCTCCCCATCACCCCCAATGATTGGAATGCAAATTCCCATTAAAGCACTTATTTTACTGTATTTAGTTTATCTGTCTTTCTCTCCTGTTAGAACGGAAGCTTCATAATGACCTGAAACACATATGAACAAACCAGCCCAGCATACGGGGCCTGAGGTACCAGATCCCAATGACTAAATCATTGATTGAATGAACAAATCTTCACTTGTGGCTTTTGCACAACCTATAGCTGTGGCTGCCAATGCAATGTGCATGGCTGGAAGCTGTTTGCAGCTCTTCCAGTCAGTTTTATGGTCTGCCAACTCGTTCTTGGTTGTACACTCCTCACTGATAGGATTTTTCCCAACAGTCCTTGGCTGGATTACCGTGTTCAGAATTGTTTTTCACCATGTCTGGGTTTTACTTTTTTTCCCTACTTGACTTCATTCTCTCAGTTGCTGTCCAGCTGGCTGCTGGGACATCCTGCTGTGACCCATTCCCCTCGTGCAGCTTGCCCATCCGAGTAACTTTGTGACAGGAAAGGCTAGGAGGCTGGCCAGTTGCCAGCATATTGTTGCTGGTGATCCTGTATTACAGTAGGCATTTGAGTGGTGAACCTGGGCATGGTGCCACAGCCAGCAGTGAAGGTGAATGCATTCTGGTGCCAATAAAGACTAAGGCATGGAAGGAAATCCATGCAGAATTGACTTTGTCAGTGCTTTCTAGTAAAGGAGGAGATTATACATGAAAAGTGCACTGGTAGCAGTGGGCATTATTTCATTACTTGTAGTTCTAGATGAAAGAACACCAATATTCTTCACCTTAATTACTGTTTTTAACAAGAAGCTGATGTTAATGGAAACTACTATACACTTGTGGCACGTGTTCCCTTGCTCTGCTCAGGGCTAAAGAACTGAATAATGGTATATAGTCAGTCCTACAGGTCAGCTTTCTCAAATTTGTCTTGCCTGCCTACAGATCACCCAGGGGACTTTGATTCAGTACATCTGCGAGAGACCCAAGATCCTGCATTTCTAATAACTCCAAGATGATTCCATGATGCTGACATTGTTGCTCTGTGAACCTCACCCTGAGCAGCAAGGATGGAGAGGGAGGAGTGAGTTCGTCAAAAAGCAGTGCTGGCTAACATAAATCTTGGGGGCCTCAACAACACCACTGGATGACAAGACCATGTCCTCCCACAAAATAAATCAGTTTCCCATCACCACTTCATGTTAGTGCAGATCGTTAGTGACTGTGGATGCATCCTCGAGTTAGTGTTGTCCCTCACATGGGATTCCTTAAGCTCCTTATGGAAAACAGAAGAGGTTGGCCACCCCACCAGATCTTTGCTGAAAATGATTTAGCATATTAAAAGAACAAATCCATCTCTTAAGGTTTGAACATCTTGACTGCAGGCAAGTGAAATTCAGTTGCCAAGAGTTTAGGGACCTGGTGAATTTTCATCAGGTCTCTTTTACCTAACTCTCAGAGAACACAAGCAGAGCTATCATTTATACAGCTCCTGTTATATACATATGAAGAAGCATAAAACATAATCTCTTCCCTGAAGGAAGTTTACAATTCAGTCTATTGGAGAGTCAGCTTTTTGAGGGCTGGGGTGTATCTCATTTTCTTTTAATTTCCAAAAGTACACACTTAATAATTGCTTATTAACCAAAATGTTGCTAAGACACTAACATAAGGAGAATATATTATATTTTAAGGCCAGATTATGATGCAAATTTACAACATGGTTAGTAGAGTTACAAGTGACAATCACCTGTCACCTCCATGGATAGCAGAATTTCCTAATCTTGCTTTAAACACAAAATGTGGCCTTTGGCCAAATGCTGTATTAGCACCAGTAGTCTGCTACTTGTCAAACCACAAAGGGCATCGCAGAGTTTTAATTGTTTCCCTGTGTAAACACACATATATACTCATTGCGCAGCCACTGAATTTGGCCATGCAGCCAAGCTTCTCAAGGCAGAGATGAGACAGGGGAACAGATAACTGTATAACTTGCAATAGAATACAGTAAGGGGCAGAGAAGTAAAAACACAGATCATGTGGAGATCAGCAAACAGCCCAGGGCCTCAATCTAGCCCATCACTTGTTTTTGTCAATAAAGTTTTATTGAAACACAGCTATGCCTATTCACATGATCTGGGGTTGCTTTCATGCTACAATTGCAGAGTAGCATGGCTTGCAGAACCTAAATTCTATCCCTGTAAGAAAAAGTTTGCTGACCTCTTAGAGTCTAAGAAGTAGGCTCACCTCTCCCCCATGCCCCTGCCTTATTGAGATATAATTCACATTTAACACTGTGTGAGTTTAAGGTGTACTCACTATTTGTGGGGGTAGGGCAAGAGAACAAAAGGAGGCCTTCCAACTGTAGCCCACCACTCTGCTATTCCCACTCCTGGCTCTCTCCTGCCCTTTGATGATTCTGATAGACATCCTATTCATATTCAAGTTCCATCTACTGTCCCTTCTCACCCCTGCCTCACCAACTCTTGCACTTCGGCCTTCCTTCAAGTGGGGACACACACAAGCACTGTGGGGTCTGTATTCAGGAAATGTACCAACAGAAGAGGCCCTAGCAGTGGGCTCAGGGCCTGCTGGGCAGGACATTTTAAGTTTCAGGGTACCATATATGGGCTGGAAGGTGATTCCTTGCTCAGGGTCAATGGCCTGGCAGGAACATCACCAGAGGTGGACTCTCAGGCCCAGGGCCTCTCCACTTGGGTCCAAGACTGATATTTCTCAAGGAGTCTCATTTAAATTGCAAACTGGGCAAGTCTTTTAGTTAGCTGGGATATTGTGATTTCTCATGTCAAAGAGAAAACCCACAGGCCCAAATGGTACCACTCGTGCTTATAAAACCAAGGATACCAAACCTAGATTTAATACCTGACCTAATTGATGTTTCAACCTTTACTAGAAATATAACCTTAGTCAACCAGTCTGGAACTTTCTGGTCAAGCACCCACAAGGTAATTTGTCACACTGGCCCCCTCCATAGCAAACCTCCCATAGACAGAAGAGGCTATCTGCATGGTCAAAACCCCATGCCAGTTCCCTCCCCCTCAAGGAAGGTGTCTTGATCTAAAAAGAATTATTTTCTTTTGTTAATAGCTATCTTGCCCACCCTTCCTCCTATAAAAAAAAAAGTCTTTCCTTTTGTACAACCTCTGATAGTACCCTTCTAGTTACTAGATGGGATGCAGGCTGATTCATGAATTGCTTAATTAAGCCAATTAGATCTTCAAATTTATTCAGCTGAATTTTGTTTTTTATCAATAAAAAATACATATGCAGTTTTCTACCAGTTTCTGGCCCTGACCTTTAAAATTCCTTAGAATTTCCTAAGTGATGAGTCATAAGGTATTTTTTTTCTTTTTTTTTTCTTTTTATTGTTAGACTTATTAGGGTGACGTTTATAGGTATTTTGTTAGGTTAATGGGGTGACTTAGAATGCACCTAAGCCTAGGGACTGGTTGCCAGAGGAGCCAAACACAGGACAGGAGGGCTAGAACTTTCAGTCAGTCCTACTCCCCAACCTTCATGGTAGAGAGAGGGCCTGGAGGTTCAATCAGTCTCCAATTGTCAATGATGTCATGACTCAAGCTTATGTAATGAAGCCTCAGTAAAACCTCAAAAGAATGGGGTTTGGAGAGCTTCAGGGCTGGTGAACCTGTGAAGTGGGGAGAGTGGTGTCCCTGGAGAGGCCATGGAAGCTCCATGCTCTTTCCCCATACTTTGCCCTGCTCATCTCTTCCAGCTGGTTGTTCCTGAGTTATATCATCAAACAGCGATCTAGCAAGTAAAATGTTTCTCTGAGTTCTGTGAGCTGCTCTAGCAAATTAAATAACCCAAGGGAAGGGTTGTGGCAATCTCAAATCCATAGCCTGTGAGTCAGAAGCACAGGTGACAGATGACCTAGGCTCATGATTGGCATCAGAAGTGAGAGGACAGTCTCGTAGGACTGAGCTCTTAACCTGTAGACTCTGACACTATTTCCAGGTAGATAGTGTCAGATTTAAGTTGGATTGTAGGACCCCCAGCTGATGTCCAAGAATTCCATGGTAGTGTAGGGAAAATTCCCCCTCGCCACATTAAAATTGGGTGTAAACCCAAAGATTAGGCCTTGATGATTGTGAAAGTTGTGTACAAATGGCCAAGAGAGATATTCCAAGGAGAGAGAACTTTATAATGAGAAAGTTTTAAGCACTAGTGGGAAATGCCTGGGAAACACGATGCATTTTACCATGAAAATGTATCTCTATGGTCAGTATAGACATTTTCTTTTCAGTGAGTGAGTGACAAATTAAATCATATATTAGTTAAAGTCAGAACCCAGATATCTGAATGTTTGTTTCAATACCAATACTATCACACTTTGGGCCCATTTCTTCACCTCTTAGTATTTCTACCTACTGTCAGTTTGGAAGATCAAGTGTTGCAGTAGTCTAGAGCTCTGATTCTTAAGTTTGTGGAGGGTATCACTGTTAATAATTGGAATTTGTTGCATGCTTGCAATGTGTTGGAGTGATATTTGGGAGAGAAGGCAAAGAACCAGCTATAAGTGGAGACCCAGTGCTCAGTCTAGAAAATGGCTCAAGCTGCTTTTATTTTAAGGTTAGACTTAAATAAAATGACAGAGTTAATTAGTGTCTGAGCTGGAATTAGAAAATCATCCTCATGACTTTGGGCCCAGTGTTGCTTGTCCTCTATGCCAGATCTGATAATCAGCAATGTGGCACCAGATATATTGCGAAACTTGATTTCCCCAGTGGGAAATAGAGGATGTGTTTAGACCAGTGGTTTTCAAATCTTGGTGAAAACAGTAATGCCCTGGTTAGCTTTCTAAGTCTGATTCCTTGACCAAATGTGACAAACCAGATTCTGAAAGTCTGCACAGGGCCTGGGAACGTGCATTTAAAAAGCATCAATGGAAATTTGGGTGAAGGTGGTCCTTGGGAATCGCTTAGAAAAGCAGTGGAATAGAATATACTTTCTTTCCCTTTGGACAGTAGCTCTCTACTGAAGTGCCTTTAGTGTATTGAAGGCCTGAACTAGTTCTCCAAGGATGATGACTGATTTGTGCTGGTCCAGACCATTATTTTGCCCAGTTCCACCAAGGTGTTTGGAGTTATGGAGTCACCTCTGACCGAAGGACAAAAACAATCAGTTTTCTGACCTTCTCTGGTTTTATCATTACCATACTCTTAACTCGCTGAGCTAACCAGCCACAGTTCTATTGGAACTCACCATGGAGACAGATTAATTTTAACTCTGAGAGAACATGGGCTTTTCAACACAAGTTAAATATAGGCTGGCACAGAACATTACAGAAGCGTTAGATCCTCAGAAATGTTTTTTTAGCTCCCAAACTTTGAGCTGCTACTAATGTATGCTCCTCATAGTTTCTCCTGGTCATTCTTTTCCTTTTCTTCTTCCTCTGATCGCTGAAATAGAGAAGGCAGGACTTCACCGGCGGGAAACACCAAGGTCATCCATGAGTAAATTTCTCCCGAAAGATCACATTGAAAGTTAATGGAAAGAACAGGTCATATGTCATAGGCTCTAAGTTAGACTCTGAGCTTTTGTGCTTTTTGTTTGTGTTTTCTCGGATGAAGTACTTACCTTAAGGAAATATCAAATACTTTTAAAAATAAATCTCCACAAAACAAATGTTCTGAAATTTGACCAAATAGAAAAATTTAGTGGTAAAAATACTACATTGTTCCATCTGTAATAGTTTTTATTTTTTTCTTGGAACTAAAAGAGCACACACACGTACACACGATTCCCACTTTAAGCAGGTATTTCATTAAAATACTATGCAATTTAAATGTTGATGAGACTTTTTTGAAATAGAGAAATTAAAATGACATCATATTCTCTTTCATTGAAGACTACTCATTGACATTAATAATTTTTTTGTACTTCTGATTAGAATATGGATTTTTAAAAAGTAATCATTTTCAGTGGTGGAATCATGTCCAGTGTCAGTGGGTTCTACAATAATATTAAGAAATAGAAGATGAAATATAAAAGGCTGGTAATAATGGGCCATGTGTAAACCATATAGTGATATGTGCTAATGTTTAAAAATACTAATAAATTAATTAGTGAGAAATTACAAATACTAATAAATCTGAGGTAAGATTAGTGAGAAATTTTAATGTTTAGAATATCAACCTCCTTAAACTCCATCACAATACTAGTTGTAGTTAAGGGTGAAGGCACTAGAAGCCATTGCTTGAGATTTCATGTGACTTTGGGCACCCTACATAAACTCCTCTGTCTGTTTTCTCACTTAAAAATAGGAGTGAAACTACTCCTAAGGTTGATAGGAGGATTCAAAGAGATCACATATGTAAAGGGCTCAGTACAGTGTAGTATACAGCAAGTGGCTCATCAAATGTTAGATGTTAGCAATGTTTTAACTATGGTTTCATAATTTTCTTTGTAAAAACCGGTTGTCAAAGGATGAGGATGTAGTCCTTTAATTGAAATACCTTAGCTCTATTGTGCATGTAAGCATAAACTCAGACACCAATTTGTTAAAGTCAATTAATAAAAAATGAGTATAACCACATTTTTGAAACAGTCCTATAAATAATAAACATGCTTCCACGTTCTCAATGGAATGATAAAAGTCATCAACAGGCTCTTGTCCTGCTGAGTTTCCCTATGAAGCCAACAGCTCAGTCAGCCTCTCAAAGGCCACGGAAGCTTGAAGGTCAGACACTGTATGTGCAGGCGTCACCTCCAGATTCAACTCTTAAATTCTGGCCACTTTAGATCTGGTACTGTGTCTCTGTTTCCCTGACATATGTGACCCCTTCTACATTTGAAACATTTCCAATGTGAGAAGGGTGTAATCACACATAGTAATCATACTCAGGTCTGCTAAGTTGAAGGCAGAAAGGAAGGTTACACAAACATCAACTCTTAAAGACAGAAATTTGACTGTGAGACCCAGGCCAGGTCCCTTCCTCCACTGGCCTTCAAACTGGGTTATACTTAAAATATCTCAACTACTTAAATGAATACCCACAGTAATAACAATAATTCTGTTCAAAGTTATAGTTATCAGTGGCTCTTTTAGTGATGTACATCTTGATGGAAGTGGTGCTCCTAAGTACATTTCTTCCTCCCCAATTCTTGATTTCACTATTTGAGAAAGAAGCATCACGATGGGATTTGACAGATTCCTGGATGGTACTTGAGATGGCCGATCTTCTTGTCAGATGGAAATACATTAGAAGCACTATGGACTTTCGGATGGATTGCATTTAAGGTTTTCCTGATGTCCATCCTGTTGTTGTTCCATAAAATGAAATTAGAAGTTTCTGATAAAGTCGACTTCTCACAGGCTCTATTGGTAATCACCATTTTTTTTGTAGGTGTTAACAAATTGATGATTTGTTCCTAGATCTTCATGCAGATCAAAGTGGCCTGACTGATTGGTTATTACCTAGAATTTACATGAGAAAGCTGCATGGTTTTCTATTTGTACTGAAGGCATTTTTCTCTTTGTCGTTGAGCATTTTCATAAGCCCTTATTACTTTGTCTCCTCAGAAAAATATCTAACTTTAATGGGAATGGATTTCAATGTAGTTTAAACAACTGGAGTATGAAAAAGAGATATCTATGACTAAATGCAAAATGAAAAACAAAAACTGATGAGACTGCCTAGACAGCTAAAGAATATAGAACTGTATTGGTCGTAGGTAAGTGCTCATAAATTGTGAAACTACCATTTTCTTCCTTTTCTTCTCTTGAAATTTGCATTGCTTTCCTCCCTGGGGATTCCAAGAGATGCTTCAGAGCACTTTAAAACTTTCAATAATGTTTTAAATACCTTGGGAATAAAAACAAAAACCAGGAGTAATAATATTGGAGGAGGAGGCAGTGGAAAGGAACAGAGAATAGGAGCAAAAAGGAAAAGCAAAGGTGACTGGACGAAAAGGTAACATCCCCAGGTACTATTGTGGCTGATCCTCTGTAGCCTGCCTTTATAAAATATTACGTTGGATTTGGGAATAAGCCCCATCCTACCACTTGCCACCCCCATGTCACCCCAACACTAGTTATACACTCCTTTTGGACAAGGCACAGTCATGACAAATCCCTACTATTCACCATACTGTTATCTGTAGTTGCTTTCCAAATCCTATTGAACACATGAATATATGATTATTTTAATACAGTAGATGCTCAGTTAATGGGCACTCATGGGGATTGGTAGATGCTGGATAAATGGCTCCGGTACTCTCAAGCTTGAGTTCCGGTTAACTGATAGTCTACTGTATTTTCATTCTTGAACTATTTCAGCTGTGCCGTGTATTATCAATATGTCCTTATCTTTAAAGTGAGGATAATAATAGTACTGACATCAAAGGCTTGCTTTAAGAATGGAGAGTTGGCTCAGTTAAAGGACCTTCAGCAGAGGCCAGCTCGTAGAAAGTGGTAGATAAATGGCAGTTGTTGAGAGAGCTGTTTCAGAGGCATCATTTATTTTTAAACTCTAGTTTGACCAGATATGGGCTCTTACTATCAAATTGAACTTAGGAAATATAAATGACTATAGGCAGGGCCTTTCCTCTGTTTTGTCTAGAACAGTAACAGAAATGAACTAATATTTTGAAATTTCATATGTTAATAGATTCAAGTAATTTGCATGAGAAGGAGGCAGTGGATAAATTATCTTTCTGTTTCATTCTTGAAATTTTGCATACCATTTGAAGAGAATTCTCAAAATGGGGAGGCAGTTTAGTATCATGTTTATTAATTCTTTATACATATGCCTGAATCACTAGCATCTTTCATCCCATTCAACCATCCACACCATTTGGGAGGCTACTTAAAAGATGTTACATTAAAAAGTGGTTTATTCATGGACACTATCAATAGTTTAGTGGTTAGTGGTTATCTGAGCATATGGGGAAGTGGGTGGGAGAGAAGAACAGGGTCTCAAATATATGGTGATGGAAAGAGAACTGACTCTGGGTGGTGAACACATAATACAACACATAGATGATGTACTATAGAATGGTACACACCTGGAACCTATGTAATTTTTACTAACCGATGTCACCCCACTAAATTTAACAATAAAAAAAGTGGTTTATGTCACCCTCCCATGGCTTTGGCATCTCCATTTTTCTGGAACCTACAGGGATAGGTGGGCATTCCATGCCAATACTACAAGAATAGATGTATTTTTCTTGTAATGCATGATTCAACTTATTTCTTTGAGACATTTCAGTGGTATAGTTTCTACAAATATGATTTTATGAGGACTTTATGATTTAGACTGGATGTCTTTGGGGAGAGTTACATCTTACTTGTTCAAGGTGTGAAACATACAACTATCTGTGAAACATACAACTACAATGATACACAGTGACTCTGAACTGAAGTAATACAGTACTGTTGCCCAACTTTTATCTTGAATAGTCAAAAGAATGAAGATGAAATATTTGGGGTTGGTTAATATATACTATGCATGGATTTCTAAACTTACTATATTTTTAATGTATTATAGTGCAGTTATATATTTTAACATAAAAGCTCTTAGGACACACAGTGCAGGGAAGTTATCTTTATAACAGTGACCTTTATACAGTATTCCAGCATGACTTTGGTTTAACTGCGCTTTCTGGCAATCTGGGTAACAAAATTTACTGTGATTAGATTGGACCAAATGAATATTTGATCAAAAGCAAATTTCATTTTCAGCAAAATTACCAGGGAAACTTAGGTATAAAAAATATTTTTAGAAACTATTTCATATTCTGAGATTGTGAAGTTAACTTTTCAATTTCTTATTAACTGAGCATTTGGAAACCTGAATCCACACTAAGCCACTGAAAGGCTCTGTGGGTAGGCTACGACAGGGGCAGGGGCTTCCCGTGTTTCTGAAGATAGTTTGAGAGTATATTGTGGGTGGTAGAAAGGAGGGTGCTTACAGTATATGGAGGCATGGACTCAACAGGAATATATCCCTGCTGGCTGCACCTTCTTTTGCCCATGGGAATCCCAGGAAAGCAAGAAGGGGTGAAGTGACTGAGTAGGGCCAGTGCCACTGGTATGTGATTACAGGATCTCCTGCTCAAATAATTTTGAGGGTCCCTTTACAGCTCTTGAGCTACACCTCAGAGACTCAATAGTTAATTTTCCTCACTAAGATAAAAGTTTTATTTATTGGATTTTTAACAGATGCAATAAAAGTTATTTAATCTTCACCATATGGCTCTCTTATCCTTTATATTATTTCATACATTTTAAAATCTATGAAAATGGTGGTGGTAAATAGAGAACATGACATAAAATGTCAACTCTTTTCTTTCAAAGAGGTTGGAGTAGAAGATAGTTTTGTTTAACTGAGCTGTATCACATAAATACCAATAGCTGGATGTGTCATAAAATATTTATAAAATAATTCTGATTATATAACTTTGCTTCTTTTCATAGGACTTATGTGTAATTTACAATAAGGACTATCATATTGAGCTGAATAAGGTTTAACATTTTTAAGATGTTCTTATACAGTGGTTACCTGATTCTACAAGTTAACTTGCACCGTTTATTGTCTCCATTGTCTATGTCTCTTTTCACATTTTATTTGATGATATAGTCTAGTTCTGCATTTACATACCAATGCATTTTTTTCCTGGAAGATTGATTTTATGAAAACATTTAAAGGTTCTTTGATCAATTAACTTTGGAAAATGCTGAATTCTGTGTCTCCTACTTGGATATTCATAATGGACATAAGCGAGGCTAAAGGCTCTGAGAATTCCTGCAGTTAAAAAATAAACACTAAAGAGTTTTTAATCAAGTGTTTCCTGGGTATATCTGACAATCAGGTACTCTTTTTCCATAATGCCTTGTTGCATCCCACTGCATTTTGGAATATGCCAGTGTAGACATCAACCATGATTGTATAAACTTGAATTTGCCTATGTATTTTTACTGAAATGAATCTTTAAAGTAAGGGTTGCAGGAAATAATATTTCATTTCTATGTTTCCTTAAATGGAATTCATTCCATCTTACAAGCTTACTTGGGAGAGTCTCTTGTTCCCACATCATAGTCACCAGCCTTCCTCCCTGGAATCTTCGTTTCTTTCTAAGGAATAGGTCCATATCTCTGGTTTTCCAAATTTTGTGCCTCACCTCAAGTCTGTCACCTCGAAGTCAATCTCTCTCCTCCGAGGAGATGGTGAGGAGTTTGGACATGAAGAACTCTGCGGGCTGCAAGCCCACTGGAATTCTTGCTTTCTAAGCTATTTTGCCTCTTCCCTCAAACCTTCCTTCTATTTCTTTACCATGGATGTTAATGGTTTATTTAACTCAAAGCCTAATTCATTCCTCTTTTCTGTGCATTGTGCTTAGACAGGACTTAATCTTCTAAAACTCCAGATAGGTGAGAGAGGACAGATTTCTTTTTCCAATCAGATTCCTTTTTTACAATCTAGCTCAGAGGAAAAGAAAACAAAAGTTAAATTCCGCTAAAAGAGTCTGAAAATATTTAGACCACTATGTAATTGAAAGGGTATCCCCTTCACTTATCTTTTATTTTTTACATGATTTTATCCTGGCCCTGCCTATGTCTCTCAGGTCTTGTCACTCCCCCTTTGCCTACTAAGCTCCAGTCAGACGGGCCCACAGTTTACGTTATGCCTTTGGGCCTTTGCCCTAGCTGTCCTCTCTTTTAGCATCTTGCCAGCTCTTCACACTGACTGCTCCTTGACGTATGAGGTCTGACAATTAAGTTCGTGAACTCATCCTAGAAAAAGTGCCACATGCCTCATTGCTGACTATCACTACGGTCACCTTTGAAGTACTCCCCTTGGGAAGCTATGCACCGATGCCAGTGCCTAGTCCATCCTTCAAAGGAATTTTAGAACTCTTTTCCTGGAATGGCCATCAGAGCTGTCATCATATGACCCTTGATGTCCTGAATGTCATCAAAATGTCTTCCTTTCAACATTTCCTTCATCTTCAGGTAGAGAAAAAAGTCACTGGGGCCCAGATCAGGTGAGTAGAGAGGGTGTTCCAATACAGTTATGTGTGTACTGGCTAAAAACTCCCTCCCAGACAGTGCTGAGTGAGCTCGTGCATTGTTGTGATGCAAGAAGCATGAGTTGTTGGCAAAACGTTCAAGTTGTTTTCTTCTAAGTTTTTCAAGCAGCCTTTTCTGCAATTCCAAATAGTAAACTTGGTTGACTGTCCAGCTGCTCCAAATTCATAAAGAACAATCCCTCTGATATCAAAAAAAGATTCATAACATCATTTTGACTCTTGATTTGGACTGACATTTTGGTCATGGCGAATTGGCTGACTTCCATTGTGCACTTGACACTTTGTTTTGGCATCATATTGGTACACCCATGTTTCATCACCAGTGATAACACGGCCCTAAACATCGTCTTTCCTTTCCAAAGCGTCTTGTGAAACTTTGACTCTCCTTTGCTTTTGTTCATCAGTGAGCTCCTTCAGGATCACTTTTGCACACACTTTTCCCACGCCAAGGTTTTCCGCTAAGATTTTCTTCTTTCTCTATCGATGTTTCCTTGGTCTGCTATGCTTCTCACAGTCAGCCAACTATTTTGATGCACAATTTGATGAATTTTTGCAATGTTTTCATCACTTCTGCTTGTCACTGGCCACTCTGACCTCTTTTCATTAGTGACACTTTCTCTCCCTACAGAAAAATGTTTAATCCATTTTATACACTGCTGTTTTCTTCATGGCATTATCCCCATAAACTTGGACTAGCATGTCCCTGATTTCACTTCCACTCTGGCCAAGTTGAACAAGAAATTTAATGTTTGTACATTGCTCTAATGCAAGCTCCAACATTCTCGTAACGGTACACAAAAACACATGACAACAATAATGAAAGCCACTCAACAAGATACCACCACGCATCAACATGAATACAGCTGTGAGGCACAGGGTTATGAAACGGAGTTGTTTGTACAGTGCTGCCAACATGGTGGCAAATTCGTGAACTTAAATGTCAGAGCTTGCACAAGGTCTCAGATTCAGTGTCACCTCCTAGAGGAGTTCTGCCTAACTGCTAGACCGGAGTATCTACCTGGTCCCCCACTGTCACATCACTCTATCTTAATTCTCTGCATAGCACCCATTATTTGATATTATTTATCATTTTATCACTCCCAGCAAGGATCAGAGTTCCAGGAGAGCTGGGGTACTATCTATCTCGTTCTCCATTGCTTTCCCTGTGCCTAATACAGGGCCAGGGAAATAGTAGAGACTCCATAGATAACTGCAGAGTGAATTAATGAATATTTGCCTTTTTATGTCTATTATATTCTTGGTTATTTCTTGGCCTTTTCTTAAACTAGAAACTTCAGCCACCCCTTGCAAAGTTTCAACATTCTCCCTCCACTTCGACCGCTCTCATACCATTCCATATTACATAGTCCACCTTCTTTTTTTAACTAAATTTATTGAGGTGACAAATTGGTTAGTGAAATTCTACAGGTTTCAAGTGTACAATTCTATAATATATTATCTCTATATTGTATTGTGTGTTTACCACCCAGAGAAAGTTCTCCTTCCATCATCGTATATTAGATCCCCTTTTCCCTCTTCCACCTCCCCCTCCCTCTTTACCCTTTGGTAACCACCATACTGTTGTTTGTGTCTATGAGTTTTTGTTTCTTTGTTTATGAGTCCATCTTCCTTTCTTATCTCTAATTCTGTAGTTCCTCTGAGGGCCTGAGTTAATCTTTCAATCTCTTTATATTATATTATCTTAGAGACTGCATTCTTTCCTAGACTTAAATTTTACTTCTATGGCAAAAACCTTTCTCTCTTGTCTTCTTTGACACCTATAGCTTAATCCCATCATTCATGTCTCTGCCTTCTTATTGAAATGTTAGCAAAAACTGCCAGTTAAATCCTTGTTTTCTTATTGTTTAATTTGTATTAATATTGTGTCATTAAGCAGAGTAGTAACATCTTTAGGACAGGAGCCATGCTATATATCCTTTTATTAACTAATGAATGAATGAGTGAATGAATCACGCCCAAGACATTTCTTGAATTTACTGTATTTCAACTGTTCTATAAATACATGCATGCCCATAGATCAGGGCTAGGCAAGATGTCAACAACTATGGTCCACTGGTGGACCACCAAGCAATTTTGGGGTTATTGCCTGAATAACAAAATAAATAGCTAGTGGACCACAACGCTTGGAAAAGTAGACCTTGACCTGAAAAATTCTGCCCAGGCCTGCCATAGATAGATGATGTACACTGACAAACACAACATCAGTATTTATTAATGATCTTAGGTGAGCCATGTGTATTATGTACTCATATTACTAAAATTACAAAGGAAGAAGAAGGTGACAAGCTCTACATAACACTCTGTTGTTGCTTTAATGTGCCTTTTTTTTTTCTTTTTTAACCAGGTTGTTTCCTAGTATGGTTTTCTCCACAGTTAAGATATTTAAGTATAAATCTTTAAACTATAAAAGTACTATAAGAATACTAAACCAAGTTGGGAAAATAAAGAGATAAAAATATAATCCATGGGTAAATTGTCTTAAATATTTTTCTATCTTTAGCATTCTTAAAGTAGGACATACTGCTTTGATAATCTAGGAAAAAATCCATTTTTCTAACATTTTACATACAGCATTCTGTTCTGGCCTGTCTTCAGATATTTACTTAAAGTTATTATTACCTAAGAAATTCATGGTTGTGGTCATAAAATCAAATAATAGCAAATGCACCAAATAAAAAAATTGATCTTTCTTGGTTATTAAATGTATAACATATTTATTCCTCAAAACAACAATGATTTTATTCTGTGGATTGTTTAAAAATCAAAACACAAATGGGATCCAACAGCAGCAATATATGAGGGCTGTCCAGAAATTATTCAGCCATGTAATATGAAAAATAGAGGCATTTTTGGCTGGATTTTTTTCCAGACAGCCCTCGTACATTTCTCACTAAAATTTTATCTATGTGATCATAAAATTCATTTATGCTTTTTATTATTATAGTAAGTCAGAAAAGTAATCTCATCAGCAAAAGTGGATTATACCTTTATCACAAAGTTAATAAAAATAACCATACAACATATAATTTTTTGTGTGTTTTCAGTAAACATTACTTGGGGGGTAAACTGTTACTGTGTAGTCAAGTGGATTAATTCTAATCACAGTTGTTTTCAGTGAATTAAGTCACCAACAAGACTCAATCATGATGCAATAAACTTTAAAGGATAAAATTCCATTTGTCATTGAAGATCAGATTTGAGAACACTACTGGATATTAACTTAGTTTTACACATTTAATTTTCAACTTTGACTCTCAGTTTCTTGAAGAATAACTAAGTCATATTTTGAAAAGCGTATCACTTTAACATACAAAAATTAATTATCACCCCCAAACCAGTATCTAGTGTGTAGTGGGCTTATAACTTGGTACTAACAGTTAAGTACTTATGTGTAGGAAAAAAATGGGATATAAAATAGATTTTCTACTCCACACAAAAAATAGGCATATTAGCCAAGTTATCAGGTTTTATTCTTTTTCCATTTAAGAAACAAACACATCCCTAACTTCATTAGTTACCTAGGGGGAGATACACATAATATACTTACGTGTGTGTGTGTTACATACATACATACATATATATATATATATATATATATATATATATATATATATATATATATATATGTGACACCTTTGGTTTTTGGGTTGTAGCCCTTATGCTAAACTTATCTCCTGGGTTTTCGTATATGGGTCATGCCATAAAAATAACCATTTCAGGGCTAGTCAGGTCAGAATCTTGGAGCGACATTATACTGTCTCTGTATCCTTCGTCCTTGTCAAATTATGATGTTTTCATTCATTGTCCTTGTACAGATCAAAGAGAGAATTGTTAAGTCTGGATAAAGTTACTGATTGTGTTGTACCAGTTACAAAAGTCGAGGAATTTCTCCCAAGGGTATTCTGTAATGACCTGGCACTAGGTTGGAAGCCATTTTCAGTTGGATCGATGTCACTCTGTGTGTCTCTTGCAGCAAGACAGAAAGCATCAAGCTGGAGACTTTGAGACGTCTAAAACCTTCTTAAACAGTAGTGATGTTTAAAGTGTGGCTTTCTCATCTGCACACATTGCACTGTGCTGGTAGAAATGAGAATGGGAATAAAGGGAAGATTAAATTATTGGTTAAAGAACAGCTTTGTACTCTTCCCTTCATACCTTTTATCACAAAACTTGAAAAGCCTGGCCTTGGGGGGATTGTGCCCTTGTGTCTAAATGACACAGCAGAGCAGCAATTGCAAAGTTCTGTGTTCAAACAAGTCCTGAATATATCTATGTCTTTGTCATGGGTCATTTACCAGTTGCTGGAATGATTTTACATATCCTTTAAGTTAACAAGCAGTACCAAAAAGAAAAAAAAAAGACAGAAACCTTTGAGGCCGCATTTAGAAATTCTTTAGTGTCAACTAGCACTGGGGACATTTGGTACTTCTTTCATTCTTGCTGTGATGCCCTGTCACACAAAGACACAGGCTTAAGCTGTTTCCCTTCAACTGTGTAAGGGGGAAAATCATTTGAACATTTCATATATTTTAGGAAGAGTTTAGATAATAGGGTCAAATTTAAAAAATCTGTACATGTCACTTGCTCCTCATCCTTTTCTCTATCCTCAATTTTGTCCTCCTTTAGTACTTTTCAGTTAATTGTGAATATTTACAGTAGGATTAGAGGGAAACAATGGTTCTCTTCCTTTTTTTCTCCCATTACTACACCTGAGAAATAGGAAAAATCACACTATTTAAACAATGCATGATATCACACACTTAATTT
This sequence comes from Lyroderma lyra, assembly GCA_004026885.1. Lineage (NCBI taxonomy): Eukaryota > Metazoa > Chordata > Mammalia > Chiroptera > Megadermatidae > Lyroderma > Lyroderma lyra. The sequence continues at coordinate 84,714 of PVJL010006926.1, forward strand.
CTGCTCTTTCCAACTTCCCATTTCATTTATCAAGAGGTGAAGATACTCCCCAAACATACAGCTCCTGTTCACTATGGCATTACCGTTGTTGAAAACCCACTATTTTTAGCCAAAACGTCCTTAGACAAGTATGACTTAGTCATGCCAACCCTCAGATATCAATCCTCATTCCTCCCTTTCCCGTTAC